>JAUEKV010319628.1:0-10580 GCA_031833985.1 Ancula gibbosa
ACATTTCTTATTTTTGTTGATACAACTAACTGTACATTGTATTTTTTATTTTATCAATTCTTTGAAAAATAAATTTGGTCGAAAAAAATAATAAATAAATAAAGGGCGGTTTAGGCACGCCCAAACGTCCTACTAATACATAATTTTATGAGTGTTTAATAATAAAATAAATATTCATTTTTATCCACGATTGACATTATGCTATCTATACGCTTTACAATAATATATCCCCTGGCAGGCTATGTCATTCTTATGTCCACCTCAACTCCATGGGGAGCATACAATATTAGTCTATTCGATATTAGCATTCTGAAAATATCCTGCTCTGCCTTCAGTCAGGTATTCGTTTTACACCCGAGTGGGGTGGGGAAATGTGTAAAGAGCCATTCCCAGAGACTCAACACCAGACCAGGGTGACAAGGAATCGAACCTGTCACCTTTCGGCTGTGAGTCTAACTGCTTAACCACTCTACGACGCCATCACTTAGTTTTAGTTTTTATGTAAGATATTAGATATTATACTGATTTTAGTTTTAGTAATAGTACGACCTACACAGTACACCTATAGCAATATAAAATACAAAAATTCAAAGAGAGAGAGAGAGAGAGAGAGAGAGAGAGAGAGTGAGAGAGAGAGAGAGAGAGAGAGAGAGAGAGAGTGAGAGTCGAGAGAGAGACTGAGAGTCGAGAGAGAGACTGAGAGTCGAGAGAGACTGAGAGTCGAGAGAGAAAACAAAGACATCATGAATTCACCAATACACAACTGTAGAAGACAGAGTACATGTTAAATCAAAAAGAATTTAGAACCAACAAAGTTATCAAATTATAAACATGTATTTTCATTTGGATATCGAACAATTCAATGACGAGATGTATTAATTATTGCACACGAGTAAGGTTAAACTTGTAATACATGTACATGCTTTAACTTATGCAACTAAGAAAGATGAGCAATAGATTCTATACTTATAAAAAGACATCACATAATCAGCTTTTCTTATTTTTTCTTTGCCTCACAAACAATGTAGAAATACAATATTGAGATAATTATAAAGAAATAAAAAAAAGAAAACTTTCACAGAAATGTAATGTAAAAATGCAAATAATATTGGTTTCTTAAGAAAATAACATTATCTAAAATTGCCGTTATCAACCCGTTACACTTACAGTTACAGAGATACATGTACAATCATTCTGAGATAAGGGACAATTTTCACGAAAAAAGAAAATAAGCGATAAAATTTGATAAAAACATGTAAAAATTGGAAAATGAATATTTTGAGACAATATTCCGATTATCATAACTTCGAAACATGAGATGAGAAAAAACAAATTGACAGAGTACTGACACAATAACAAATTAAAATGTTGACATGTAGATCTAAAGATTTGATTAGGATGTAACAGTGTTGCAGAAAAAGAAGGCTTACACTTAAATTACAAGCCACATCCACTATGAAATGAATTACATTGTGTTAATGTATAAAATTACGCAGAACTAGACAAACATGACCTTGGCAGTTTTGTTTGTTCAAATTTCATGTTCTATGTTGTTATATATAATGGTTTTGATGGAAAAGGTGTGAAAAATTGGTTTTATCGTGCTCAAATTAAAAAAATTCAAATTATGACTGGAAACCTGGCCAAACAAACAAATTTACCAGGCACTCTGTGGTGTGAAAGTTCAAGTTTAAATAACCTGGTTCAATAGTAAAGCAAGATTAGAAGTGGAAAAAAAATACAAGTGGCAAGCGCTTATGTGGTCACTACTGACCCAATAGCATCCCTCCAAACAAAAGCTATCTCCCACTAATGACAAAATGGGTGGTCTATATTCGGACGTTCTAATTCTATTGTATTAGTAGTAGATGAAATAAACATCAATTTTCACTTTATAGTTATAGCATGGTAAAAGAAAAACCCAAGTCAAAGAATCTATAGGTCTACCGATCACTATGCCTTATTACAATGCACTGTGATAATTATTAATAATTAGATCTACATGATGATGCCAGTTACAATTAAAGAATTAATTAATTCTTATAAAAACATACTGTACATTAACAAAGACTTTTAAAAGACAATCTTAATTCACATTACAATAATACATATGTACAAGTACAATATACACAATAATATACATGTACTGTACAATTAAACTTCACGATAACGCATTCCCTTGGGAACCATAACATTTGTTCCTTGCTGCCAAGGTTTTAAGAGAAGTCCTCCACATCACTTTGAGGGACAGTGCATATTCATATTATTATACACGTACTAAAAGACCGAATTTGATAATCTTCCAATGAAAATGGCAAACTCAATGCCACAAATGATGCTCATGATAATGTTGAAAAGATTAGAAAAATGAGACAGGAAAAGATTAGCAAAAAAATTCACTAAGCCATACACTAAAGTGGTTCTGATTTGCCATCATTAAGATTGGTCAACTGGAAGACTTTTTGTCCCAGTGAGAACATTGTTTATGTGAAATTGGACGATTTTAAAAATACCATTGTCATGTCAGACAAATGTAGTAAAGTATGAAAAATTGCGTTGACAAAGGATGCCAAGAATGATGCTGACGAGCTATAGTTGATGTACAGCGCAGTAATTTTGATTTTATAAACCCAGCTAGCGAAGCATATTGAATATCGCATCTTAATCTTATCACCTATACCTTTGATTATGATGATACGGTCTTGTAAAATAAACTGCATCACAACCAACCAAGAATCATTCCCATGGGTTAGCATAGATTATATCATCATTACATGTAGGTGCAACTACGGTAAGATTAATTAGATTATGAGGATGTATTTTTTTTAAGTAAGGCAAAAACTACACAAAAATGAGTATCAAAAGGGTCTGTTGCATCTGTATCCGTGCAGTGTAAGTAGTATTTCTAGTAACTAATAAAGAAAAATACTAATTGGGATTTGGGATAAGAGAAAATGTACTTTGTACTTGTAGCCAAGAGAACATGAGCTGAATTAAGTCTATCAAACCCAATGTAAAAAGGTTAAGATTACTGTCATAACACAACAATAAATGTAAATTATATTGTAATATATAAAAGCCTATCCCAATGGCCAGCCAATACAATGTATGAGAATAAAATTACTTCGGCTTAAGAAGGCCTCATCAAGTCATGAAATACTGACAGCTTGAGTACTTGAGGCAATTTCCATGAGAAAGCCATAATTTGTAATACATATCATGTACATAGATCTATCTCTTTTTCATTCACCATTCAAAAAGAACAAAATAATTTCCAAATATTTAGCCATACAAGTAATATCTACTGTTACCCTGTTGAACTGCAACGTTATGAGATAAAAGACATGGGGTGACGCTATGATGTAACATCGACTTAACAGCAAGAGATGGCGGCCATTTATAACATCAATAGACTTGTCCTGTCAGTTGTTTCACTAAAAACGAAAGTGAAATCTCATTAAATCATTCAGAAATTTGAACCTGTTACTTATTAAAGAATATCTCATAATAGGAAACAACTAAAAGAAAATCAAAGATTGTCAACATCATACTTGGCAAGAGAGGAAAAGAGAGCACTATTATAAGTAAGCACAACAATCTGAAAACTTCAGAGGAATTATTGATTGATTATGGAATGCGTCAAGCTAACATAAGTTAGGCAACAAGGATGAATGAAGTAGAGCATGTCACGAGCACCTACTTTCATGAGGAAAATTGTTCGAGCACCTTCAGTTTCAGCATAAAGTCCCACAAGCCTAGATTAATTTTAACTGACTACATTCATACGAGGGTGTCACCTTTATAGGTGTATATTATTATTATATTGCAGTCACACTCTCTGGTTTCTAAATTATGTGTTAACATTCTCTTTTAGTAAGGCTTTTTCCTGAGCCCTGATCTCCCTACTCCTCTTATAAGAATCTAGGGTCTAGGAGTCAAATAAATATAAAATTATACAACAATTACATTAAATTAAAATACTTTTCAGGCAAACCAACATCCACATGATAAAAAAAAGTTAAAAATGGAAGCGAATGTATCAAAATTGAGAACCGGTCAGTATGAGTAAATAAAAGCATAATGATGATTATGCATGCAGGGTGAAATCACTAGTACATTTGGAATTATATTCAATCATTAATCATCATAATAATATGTAACACAACAGTAAGAATCAAACAATGATACATATAATAGTAATAATAGCAATAATGATAAATTACTGTAATACCAAATGTACTACATGTATAATCATTATCAATACCATTTTAATCATCATCATATATAATAAATAATATATCAAATAAGAAAAATTATTTTAAAACATTAAAAATACAAATAACCAGAACTGACTTGAAAACAGAAGAAGTGGAAAACATTTCATCAACTGGAGATTATTACTCAATATCTACCACTAATTTTGGGATGTATTTGATCAAAACTACTTCTACTGTGAGGCCTGTTAACTCAGTAGGTAGAACGACTGACATATCCTTCGGGAGTACAGTAGTGGCGACCTAAGAACACGCCCCTTGGGAATTCGAATAATCTGATCTTAACCGGATCCTGTTAACGTTGGAGTGTGATGTAGATAGGAGTATCAAAGTTAAAGATGTTGTCACCGCGGGTAATAAGCAAGAAATTAAATGTATATATAGAGACTCCTTATCAAATTGATTCAAATCAATTTCATTAAATGTAAAAAGATGCATTGGATTCAAACCCACACAAACGCATACGCACAAAGGGCATAATCATTATGAAATCAAAAACAACCCGATAATTATCCAACCAATCAATCATGCGATAAATCTAGCTCATTGACGGTTTTCGTTTGTGTAGAATAATGAGGGATTAGTCAGCCTTGCAGGGGGTACGATCATCATGAATTTGTAATCAATGACCATGCCTGTCGATGCAACAATGAACCAATGAAATTTCACTAATGTGCTCAGGTAGATGAAGCACATACCATTGATTTCATGGACAATGACGCCCCAGTTGTCTTTGATAATGTTACGCAACAAAGCGACGATAGATTCAAAGGGGCCAGACAATGACTATTCTGTTCATTGTCGGTTTAGCATTGTAATTTAGTCATCCACATGCAAAAAATCGTGTTGTTAGGCGAATCGCGTTATTAGACAGCGAGATATTAGGCCGCTACTACCGTATCTGGTTTGACCAACAGCAAATGGGTAGCTAAGTTTATTCAGACTAAGCGGAAGTGAAGGCGGCGAAGGAGAGGAGATGCTGGCCCCGAGAAAGATCAGGTCTCTACACCTGGCCCCAACGACATCCAAATATCACAGGAATACCTTTTACATTTTATTTTTACTCCTACTTCAGAAAGCAAAATATCAATAATACAGGCCTTATTTTCTTTTCAGGTGACAAATATAAATGCACAGACTTAGAAACTATTGGACAAGTAAAGCGATGGAAGAAGTAGGGAAAGCATCTCAATCAGCAGTGGCATTGATGATGGAAATACATGTAGTAGGGGTGGCTGTACAAAAGTTAAGAGTGGGTATCGCAGTAGTAGTAGTGTAGTAGTAGCTGGTGTTAAAATTTAAAGAATGCAACAGACGAAACAGCACTGACAACATAAGCAGAACGAGATCAAGAAGACAATATAGGCTACTATGTTCATACTTCGAAAAAGATTTGGACCCAATAAGTGATCAACAACATGATAAACCTAAGTTAAACAATTCAATGCGGTACAGTATTGCAAAACCTGTGACATAATAGTGACGGCTCTTTGCAAGAAATGCTTATATCTAGATCTACACCATTTTCTGAATTTGAGTTGAATATGTAAACTTAACTGGAGTTATTTTGATCCACTATTTCACTACAACTACAAGAAATATTATATGTCCCAGGTCGTATTTAAGCCAAATATTGAAGGATTTCTGGTAGAACATTGAATCTTGTCCAAATCTTCTTTTGTCATTTTCTTGAAAATTTAAAAAGTATAGATAAGCATTTCTTGCACAGAACCGTCGATATATATCTCTCTCTCTATATATATACAATACTAAAAATCTGCAATGAATCATATTGATTTTTGAAGGAGGAAGAAAGAGGATGGATAGACAGATAAGATAGCACTTAAATAGATGAAATGTATGATTGTAAGGCTACTTTAGGAAATAACATGCTACCAGAGTAGTTGAAAATATTCCTGAAGAACATTAACGATGCAAAGAACAATGAAAATAATAATCAGACAATGAATGCTATATCAGAACCACACATGTCACTATTCATATCATCCACACCAAACTTCATTTCATCACTCTTAAAAATATATTAAAAACTCAACTCGCTAATGAAATGAATAATTTATAAAGCGCCAGTATCCACATAAGTGTTACAAACACATGTCTCAAGGCTAGTAGTGAGGTGTAGAGAATGAAAAGGAGAAGACAGAGAACGAATCTTGCAGTACACTGAATTTCATTGTGAGTGGATTTAATAGAGATCAGATAACATTAACTTTGATTTTACGGTTGTATGTGCGAGTAGACAATTGGAATAAGTTCATTAAGAACAATGATGGCAGATGAATTGTTGTTATTAAGCCATGTTTCTGTGATGAACAGTGCGTCAATATCTTGGTCAGCTATATGATGTTGAATGATCGTGGCATTATTACACACTGACCTTGCATTTAGAAGTGTCATTTTAAGTATAGTACAGTGGAACAGGTTTAAATCGAAAATGGTTAAACCAAAAGATCGATAAACCAAAAGGATTTCAAATCCCCGATCTTTTCTTTGTCTTTGCTAGTGCTATCGCTAAACCAATTACATTGACCGGTCCCGTCACTTTCGGTTTAAACGTGTTACACTGTATATCATCATTTTTACGATTACTTTTACTTTGACACAGTTATTTTGAATTCAGTACTGTCAATGCTGGAGGCCTGATATATTGTGATTGTTATAGCTGGCGCAATTGTTTACTTGGAAGCAGCATTTGGAGAAATCTGGGGGAGAGTGGAGGGGGATGACACACTGTATGTACTGTTGGCGTTTACACGTTTAATATGCAACAGAACAACAATTATGGCTTTGTAATAGTTCTGTTATTGTAAACATGAAACAATAATAATAAGAAAATTTATTAAAATATGAAATCGGAAATAAGCACATAAAATACAAAATTAATATAATATAACAAATAAAAAATATGAGAAAAATGAATGGACCTGACATTAATAAACAGATACATGTAGTTTAACAAAAGCTCTTAAAATGTTGACTACTAAAAAAAAACTTCAACACTACATACATATTATATATCACATATTTTATCAAAATATTTTCAAACGACTTCTAAGCTATCTGTGAAATCCATTACAATACAGAAGTCCTTTCCAATTCACATTATATGTGGTATACAAAGGTTAAATCATGATTCTGGTGGTCTGTGTTTTCCATACTTTTATCAACAGCTAGATTTTTTACATAGATCCATAAGCTGCTAGAAAGGAGAGCCTTATCTTTCCATTTATATGGGATATAAATCCCAGTTTAAAGAGCAACAAAATAGAGATGTTTCCTTGCTATAGATAATAGTTTACAATATAATTATACAATGCCTAAATATGTAGGTGAGTCAAAATATGTAATTTAAAAAATGCAAACAAATCTTTAACTTTAAACTCCCATTTTAATTAATGCTTGTTTTTCACTAAAAAATCAGTTTCTCCTTCCATTCATCTCAAAGACTGTGTAATCTTCATCATCATCGTCTCCGTCACCTAGGGGCTCCATTTCCATGTCACCAGCCTGATCACCTCTAGTGATGACACCATATTTACGTGACTTGGATCTCCTTTTACGAAGTCTGAGCAAAAGAAAGAAAGGAATCAAGATTAAAGTACATGTATAGTAGTATATTCACTATTCACGCAAACAGTTGGTAAATATCGCAAGTTCTCCCGGGCAAAATAGGATGATATCTTGTAAACGTCTTTCTAATAATTGTCTTTGGCAATACAAACTGCAACTTATAAAATATGTAAAATGAGGAAAAACATGTTGTAGCATATACCTGGTATGGTCTTCTGTATAGAGATTTGTGAATGGTTTGGGGGGACAACAAGAGGGTCATAATTAATGTCCAAGCCTCGACTTGGGATAAAATAAAAGTATTTATAAACGGCACAGCTAGCCAATCAGAGATGTCCTTGAAGATAATAGATGAAGATGAACAAAGAATTTATAATTAAAAATCACGGTCCCCAGAGAAATTATATCAGGTGGCTAAATACAGACCTGGCCAAGATTCAAATGTCTATTATATATATATCTTCTAAAATATCTAATTGTTCTTAATTCATGTGAGGGCATCTAGTTATAATTAATTAATTATTATACAGTAAATTGTAACAATTATAAGAAAAGAATTGATTAAAGGATTTTTAACAGTGAGGAATTATGTAATGTAAATAATAACATCATATAAGAAATATTGCTCAGGCCAATACTAATACTGAGTGACCGTTTTGTTTTTAGCTTTGAAGCAGTAAGATAATTTCTCTCTTATTTTACTCTCTCACTCTTACTCAATGAATGGAGCTCACCAAGCTCAGCATATAACTAGTAGAGTAGGCCTAGATATGAAAAATTACTTCAATTTGAATCATGTTTTATGATAACATTTGTGACAAACCCAGAGCGTCTTCAAATTTCAATTTCCCACGATTCCAAATTGGTGACCGAATTTGAACACACTGATCTTCTGTTCAACGCATATAGGGCCTAGTTAAAAAGGAACAATTTGAATGCATTTATAAAAGAGAATATAATGTAAGCAGAAAATCAGATCTTGACATTCATTCCTCTAGCATCTCCACTCCTTCTCGTCACCCCTAATTAAAGTGCGATCAGGAGCACAGTATTACCAACGGCAAAGCTTGGCCCACAACCGTTTCTTTAAAAAAATTAAACGGGGAGAGTTATCATGGGGCATAGAAATTTAATTTTATACAAATATTTCTTAATATCTAGTCAATGAAGACAGGGCAGCTTAATACCAAACTCCTTGCTACATCATGTGACTCACCTGACTGCTCTTATGACAAAATAGAGAACCACAATACTGGTAACTCCTAATAAGACCATCATGGTGCGGAAAAGCATACCAGTATTGTCCAACATCTTTCTGACAAAGGAATCATCCTGCTTGCAAAATGTAGAATTTTTACTTTCAACAAGACTGCAGTTGATGCTGTTCTTCAAATTTTCTTTCTCTTCATTTAGATGGTCTAGGCTTAATTCATCATTTGATTTAGAATTTGTTTTTTTTAGTGAGACCGGTGTCAACTTTGGATTATCAGTATTACTACTTTGTGCATTTTGAATTGTCGTTGATTCAGATCTGACAATTATAGATCTACTATTAAGAGAAATGAATATGAAACTTATGAACAGGCACTTGAGTGTGATCGATATTCTGCACATCATTGACATTATGGTGAAACTGAAAGTGAAAGAAAGTGGGGGAAATGTAGGCTATTATTACTATTAACATTAAAAAAAACCTAGACTATATTCTAGATCTCTATAGTATAGGCCCTATCCTATCTAGTATAGAATTAAAATCTATCTATTTTCTCTATTCTAGAGACATGGATCTAGTCATGATGACAATAGGCCTTGATGACAATAGAATAATAATAATAATAATAATGTTTTATTGCCATTTGTATACAGAGTACAATAGGAAAATGTTTTGGTACATGGTGAAATATTACATGGGCAAAACAAATCAAGAACCACGTACGCGCATGCACGCACACATACGTACGCTCAAACATCCATACATTAGACAATACCTACAACTAACATACATACATACATACAAACATACATATATACATATTTATACACACATACATACACACATACATACATATTTATACACGTACGTACATACACAACATGCATACATACATACACATACGTACATACCATAATATACGCACACACACACAGACAGCATTGATAGGGTAACATTACTCCAATATTACAAGTTTATCTTTACAAAAGTCGAAGAAGGTCTAGATCTAAATTAACAAAATTAAATGTTGATATGTCGTCTAGACTAGAATCTATTCTAGTACTAGAGTCTAGATCTAGTAGATTAGATCTAGAGATCTTCTAGTCCTATAATCTTCTAGGCTAGATCTAGATTCTAGTTAGTAAGATCTAGATCTAGTCTACTATTTTAGATCTAGATCTAGATCCTATCTAGATATCTAGCTAGGGCCCTATTCTAGTGTACCAGTAGAAGATAATATTAGACACAGATTATAACTTCAAATGAACAGCACAACAGAGGCGCGTTCCACGGGCCTCTGTTAGCGGTAGTCGGTAGGTCGGTAGCCGTGGAACGCGCCTCAGGCAGGGCACAGTACTAGTACATAGATCTAGTAGATCTAGATCTAGAATCTAGTAGTAGATTTAGGACTAGGTCTCTACTCTAAGATACGCTTGTAGAGAGAATGTAAACATGGCTTTTGCGCATGCGTAGAATCCGTGTTTTTCAATATACCGGGCATG
>JAUEKV010325178.1:0-10556 GCA_031833985.1 Ancula gibbosa
ATGCTGATATGGTATGGCGTTTCCCTTTTTACATTATTTCTATATCATGACTTCATTAAAATTATGCATAGCATGCCATATTTAATGAGTACACTGCGCTCAAATCTAGTTTAGAGATTTATTGTGCCTGTAAAGATATTGAATTACATTGCATGTGTGTCATTCACCACTTTTATATTTTGTGACGTATTATTAATTAAAGCAACTGTAAACCTAATGAAAATTGCCAATTGATGGACAATAAAGATCATATTATTATTTAATATATTATTTTATATAAATGGCATGTATTTCTGATTATATATTATTGTGATTGTAAGGCGTCTAGAGCTTTATTGTATAAGGGAGTTGGCGCAATATAAATGATCTACATTATTATTATTATTATCATATCAATTTTTTAGTACAGCCATCACCATAATCCCCATTTTGATCTCCTCTCACAGCTGGATGCGGAGCTGTTCTTGGCCCCCAACTTCCCGGTGCCCCCCAACTCGGACTACAAGGGCTACCACACCTACATCGATGAGGTGCTGCCCCCGGAGAGTCCCTACCTCTACGGCCTCCACCCCAACGCGGAGATTGAGTTCCTGACGACCATATCGGAGAATCTGTTCCGCACAGTGTTTGAGATGCAGCCACGCGATGCTGGAGCTGGCAGTGGTGGAGGAGTCAGCCGAGAAGAAAAGGTAAAAACGCTATGGCCAAAACATGAGCAATATTTATAAAATCACAAGCAATAAAACCTGTTCGATGAACAGGTGAAAAAAATCTTTCTCTGTCTTTTTACAGAATCAGACATATTAATCAGACACATTGAAATTTGGACTTAATGGAAAAATTTGGTGCGCACTTAGATCTAGATATAGACCCTTCTTTGTCACAGACCGGAAGAAGAAAAAAATTTGAATCATAAATTGGAATTTGTGGGAGAACCTAGATCTACAATCAAAGTGAAACAATCTTCAGTCAATCAATTCAACAACAAAATGAAACTGAAAAATAAAGCCGGCAAAACATTCTTGAGAGTAATTTAGTACGTTTCGCCAAAAATGCGCTGTGGAAAAAGCCTTTATGGGTCTAATGACTGGAGTCACATATATATATATAGATATCAGTTTTTATAGTATTTTCAAAAAGGATATTACATTAGAAAGAGGCGCAACTCAGACAATTTTGAAGCCTCGGACGCGCCCTATGCCTATGCCTAATCCTAAAATGGGAGCGCACCGGAGGCTTCAAAATCATCTATGTTGGGCTTCTTTTTAATATAACTGTTTTGGTATTATCTACAGTGCTTCATATTTAAACCTATTTGATTATAAAACCTCATATAATATGGCAATTCTTTTATTTAATCCCTTAAAAAAATTAATAAAAGTCAAGTTCCATCAAGGTCATTTGACCTATTGAGCTGGTGCTTATTCCCAGTTTCTGTGGCATGAAGCGGAGGATAAGTATTTCTTGAACACTCCCAAAGAATATGCCAGTTTCCTGCAGGTTTTTTAAATATTAGAAAGTTAGTTTAAATTAGTAAGATTAGATCCAGTTTGATATTATTAAATAAAAAAGGTATCGAAAGATATATTCTATTTGAACCATATTTTGCCATACTGTACAAATTCTAAAAGCTATTTGAATGCCTAAGTTCAAACTATCATTAAGATAAGATAAGATACAACTTTATTATCTCATTGAAAGAAATTACATGTCATGGTACACATTCATTGCAATGAAATTGTATTATATTAATATTATTATTCTTTGATATGATAATATAACCATATCTCTGTTTTTCTTTGACAAAAGGTGAAATCCATCCTCGATGAAATCTCCGAGAAGCTCCCAGACGAGTTCAACATGATTGAAATCATGGGCAAGGTTCCACCGGAGGAGAGGACTCCGTACGTGGTGGTGGCGTTCCAGGAGTGTGACCGAATGAACAACCTCCTGTCAGAAATCAGACGATCCCTCAAGGAGCTGGACTTGGGTCTCAAGGTAATTATTTTCTTTAAAGTAATTCCTTCAAGGCCATGAGGCCCATAGAGCTGGTGCTTAGATGTCAGGCTCAAACCCGGTGTCTTATGATCCGTAGTCCAAAGCACAAACCGTTACACCACCGGCGCCACTAATTATTAATGTTAAAACAATTGGCTCCCTTGCTCATAATAGAGTGTAAGTGAAGCAGGAGTGGTGTCATGATTATACTAGTCTTACGACTTAATGTGGTCGTTAATCATTGCTTTACACACCAATATTAATAATAATAATAATAATTCATTTATATAGCGCCAATATCCATGATGTATACATGCTCAGTGGCACTCCACAAATATATAACAATGCAAAAACATGAAAATGCAAAAACATATCATATAATATTATCATACAGATTAAAAGAATACATAATCAAAATCAAAAGATGCACACTGTAACAAATATCATACATTACAAGCTACTTTAAATGAAGACAAACTAAAATTCAACATTTAAGTGTTAAAAAAACCCAAATAAACTTTACTTTTGCACAGCAATAGCAGCAACAACTGCAATAACTTACAACAACTATGATGACAGCTACGGTGACGATGATGATGGTGATGCAGTATAGATTATGATGATGAAGACGATTATGATGATTATGATAATGCTGATTTTTCTTTATCTTTAAAAAAAAACGCCTGGAAGATCACAAAAATTTACTATCCATTATTCTTAATCAATTTCTCTTTCGTCTTCATCCAGGGTGAACTGACTATCACAGCAGACATGGAAGATTTGAGCAATGCCCTCTTCTTGGATAACGTGCCCGCGACATGGAACAAGCTTGCATATCCGTCTCTGTTTGGTCTTTCTCTCTGGTACGCTGATCTTCTGCTCAGAGTTAAGGAACTTGAATCGTGGACCTCTGACTTCCAGCTTCCTGCCGCTGTTTGGCTGGGCGGTTTCTTCAATCCCCAGAGCTTCCTCACTGCTATCATGCAGCAGATGGCCAGAAAGGTAACCATTTAACGACACTTTCTACCCCTGTCAAATTGAGTTTACTTTTTCTCTTGATTCATTGCATTTTGCAATGAGCCCAAATTTCACCATGTTCAAAGCATGTTATAGATGAGTTATTATTTTGGAAAATTGAAATATTTTTGAAGTGATGAAATATTGAGACAAAGACAATAACAGATTTCATGATGATGACGGTATTAACAATAACGATGATGGTGATGATGATGGTGTTGATGATAAGGGAGAGGAGGATGGGAGAAGAAAGAATAGAAAATGATGATGATCATGACGACGATGATAATGATGATGAGGATGATAATGATGATGATAAGGGGGAAGAGGATGGGAGGAAGAGAAGGAAAAGGATGATGATGATGATGATAATAATAAAGAGTGCATAATGATGATGATAATAATAATGCCTTTATCCTCCAGAACGAGTGGCCTCTTGACCGCATGTGCCTGCAGTGTGACGTGACCAAGAAGAGCCGAGAAGACATGGCAGGCCCGCCAAGAGAGGGCGCCTACGTGCACGGACTGTTCATGGAAGGCGCGCGCTGGGACATGCAGACCGGCATGATCGGAGAGGCCAGGCTCAAGGAGTTGGCCCCATCGATGCCCGTCATCTTCATCAAGGCCATTCCCGTCGACAGACAGGATTCCAGGTCCGTCTATGAATGCCCCGTCTACAAGACCAAGTCTCGTGGCCCGACCTTCGTCTGGACCTTCAACCTCAAGTCCAAGGAGAAGCCGAGCAAGTGGATTCTGGGAGGAGTCGCTCTTCTCTTGCAGGTTTAGAAAAACAAAGGAGAAGAGATGAAATATTTAAAGATAATAATAATATGGAGATAAAAACCTTCCAATATAAAAATCAAAACCATTGATTATCGAATTGATATTTTAAACAAAGACCGTAAATAGTATTTAACATTATTGATTTAAATGAGCTTGGAAGTTTGTTTAGAAATAACAAAAATGTTATTTGGATCAATCAAATATTTGTGTTGATGTAGATTGTCTTAAAATGTTTCAGTGTAATCACTATCATTAAAGTTATTGTGTGTATTAGTTAGTTTATTTCTATGTTTTGTTGTTTTTTAACATTTAATATTTATATGAAATATTTATAATGAAATATACAATAAATGAATATGCCGTCCAAAACTGTGATATTTTGTAACAAAGCTATGCATTTTATAAATTTTCTACCATTTTTAAATTATGAATTTTTAAATAAATATTTATTCCCCCCATTGGTTGATGTCAATATTGTATGCCTTAGGATAAAGAAATTGTTGTTTTTAACTTGATCAGCAAAGGTGATAAAGATCAATTTTGGTTTCATTTTATATTTTATATAGATCTAGATCTATATGTAATTTTATAATTAATTTCTTTATTATATGATTAGAATTTTTATGTAATTTGTCGTTAATGTGATTGAAAAATTAAATTATTCCATTATCATTGAAATATCAGGAAGATGAAAATAAAACCATTTATTTTGATATATTAATAATTGAAGTCTTTTTGTAATGATTCATTTGAAATTTTTTGAAAGTCTATGAATTGAAAGGAAGTATGGATGCAACAGTTCCTTCTCAGCCATGAAGCTTATAGAGCTGGTGCAAATCTCCAGCTAATTTCTCCCATTTATATACATCTCCTGAAGAAAAATTGGTGCTGGTACTCAATTTGCATATGAGTGAAGTGAGCAAAACATTGCTAAATGCCTTTCCCAGGTGTCAGAAAGTCAGCTAATAACCACCCAGCAGCATAATTGCACTCTACTACTACTAGTAGTAAAGATTCATATCATTATTTTTTACTTTTACAATAGTAAAAGATATGTGTTTCATAAAAACTATATGAGTATTGGGTGGTATAGAGTTGGTACGTTATTCAATCCCTCTAAGGCAGGAAAAAGAATGGATGAAAAAGATAAACCCGGCTCACACATCACAAAATAAAATGAATGAATAATTAAGAAATCCAACAAATACAAGAACAAATTATGTCTTCCAGTGTTTATTCATGTTCTTACAAACAAAAGCTAATACAACATATAGTGGAAGAAATAAAGGAACACATCAAATCAGTGTGAGCTATTCAAATATCCATAAAATGGTCTTTGAAATTGATACACATTCAAGGAAGTCATTCTCTACGAACGGTCACAACTTAAGTTCGTAAAATTTACAATAAAGAAAATAATAGATTTTATAATATATTTAAAAAGTGCCAGGAAGACATCGAAATATTTGTTGGAGAATTTCTAAACGATTTAACAACTTAATGTGATATTTGTAGACTAGCTTAATGTGATATATATAGCGTGGAAAAGATTATTCTTAGATTAATATTGTAAAAAGTCAACTTCCGTTAGGTGGAAAGCCATATATGGTGCTCTTAATCTTTCCTCAAAATAAAACATTCACTGGCAGAAATGTGGAGTTAAAGCTTGACCAAAGAAAATGAAAACCAGGAAGACCTTTCTAATGGCATACATCTGTAGGGCCTATAGTCCAAGCTGACAAAATATACCTGAAAGTGAATGGATTTTATACTTCTCCTGATCCATGACATTTAAAAGAAAACAATAACCAAAATAAAAATCCCAAATACAATTTACCAAAATTGAGCTTTTACATTGTATAATTAAAATGCCAGCATTTATTTTAAATACAAAACAATATAAATTGAACTGTCATTACATGGTTTTAACATTCTAGAATATTTAGAGAGCCCTAAGTGTATCTGGCGGGGAAAATTAATCATCCCAAAACTGCCAAAATTTCCATTCAACTAAATTCAAAAACTCAAGAAATCGTCATCTTTAGGTAACATAGAGAGAAGAAAATAAGGTGATGGATGTCCAGAATATTTCTGAAATGTGTAATTTGGAATCTCAATTACACTGTGAAGACATTTGATAAAAACAAACTACTAGTTTCAAAGAGAGTAATCATGCTGGGGAATGGAGGGAGAGTGTGGGAGCAATAACAATGGCGAATGATTTATAAATAGTATACATGTATAAAGTTCGCTATATGTAAATATGAAGATCAACAAGGGCGGGTCAGATTATAATTTGAACGATATGATTAAGAATTCACGCAATACATATCATCAGTTAAGAAGAACTCAAGTATAGATCTATGGAGTTTAAAAATAAAGAAAACTTTGATATGTGAAAGAGAAATATAAAACAAAGATTCTCAGATCTCTGGGAATAAATTGGGAGATGAAACTGTGAGAGAGTTGCAATTTTACATTGCTGCTGCACTAGATCCAACATACATTGAACCCATAGGGAAATACTCTTTGTACATGTTCTTCAGAACACTCAATTTGAATATGATTGGGTACCCTTTCGTATGAGATATGGGGGGAAAACATAACAAAATAGTGTTTTTAAAATCCTTTGGATAAAGCCTATCTTATCTATCTTAAACCATAGTGACAGAAAGAGGGAGGATAGTAATTGTAAAGCATATTTATCATTAACAATATCCAAACATACTATTGTGAATGGTGAAAGAACTGTGGAACACCAGACTACTGATATTTAAAATATTGCAAATATACTTGAGCACAGTTGTTGATATATGATAATATAATTGACTCATTCATATCTTAAATCAAATCCCCAAGGTAAAAAAAAAACAAAAAAACAACTCCTTCCCATCTAAACACACTCTGTTCCCTTTATCCCTGCCCTCATTCCCTTCTTTCCCTCCTCATAATCCTTAATTCCTTCATATCCTATTTTTCTTTTAGACCAGGTCAAATTTTAATAAGGTTTTCATTATTATATACACACCATTCACTATTTCATGTAATTATACAAGACTGCAGACTACATTGGGACAAATGTATGTCTATTCATATTGAAAAACAGAAGAAATAATGTGTAACATGTCATAATAGTCTTAAGAGTAAACATTGTACATCATAACAGTCTTAACAGTATGTGAATGTTTAAAAAACAAACAATCAATATGTGAGATATACACTTTGTGAGTAACATTTGAAAAGGTAGTTTGGTAGTATCTCTACAGCCAAATAGTCAACTGATTGAAAAACAAAACAGGCAGGGATGCAGGACTAATATGCTTATTGGTCTACTGGTTTGTCATAAAATAAAAAAATCAATTTGACTAGAATGGGTAATCACCTCATGAAATTTGAAAATAACTAAAAGAAAACATATTTCATGAACTCCTAAAAGTAGAATCTATTCCAATGTAAGCAAAATGAACGAAACTAGATCAAAGGTAAATTCAATGTAATTTAGGTCAAAATGTTCCACCATATCATCTAAGTACATATATTTCTATTTAATTTCACAGTTCAGAAGCAATGAAGAAAATTAATAAAGTTGTGCGTCAGCATTAGCCGCACTGCCATACCTATCAACACAGCGGGGACTGGAATAAATGTTGTTTGTTATTGTTTTACGTTCACGGGATGACTTCCGTCGTTTCACAGTTTGTCAAGTACAATAAACTTTATTCAACTTTCTACACACTTCGCTTCTATTATTACTTCAATATCATTCAGCTCATCTGTGTAAGTTGTCAATTAAACGTAATTACGTAGATCTAGATATATATTCCGATCTTCTACAAAGTCGTCTTAATTATATTCAGGTACAAAGAAAATATTTGCAAATTAAAGAAAGATATCATTCTATTTAACAGTACACAAACATTTATCAAATGAATGATATGGCATATAATGAGAAAGACTTTTAATCAGATAATTCAAATTTATTTCCTACTGTACCATATTCCAACCTAATATCATGCTTAAGAATTTGATTTTAAAAATTTAACCAAGTTAAATTACGCTTCATACAAGAAATCAAATCAAATTAAAAGACAAAATTCTTCCCATAGAAGTCCCAACTTGTTCACTTTCCAATCCAACTAAAAACATTCAAATTATAAAATATGAATTCAAAATTCTCAAATTACTGCATAACATAAAAATGTGTAACTATTTCCAACTAAAACAAAATTAAACAAGCAAATGCAAGCCCAAAACACTGCACAGGATAAAGTAGATCTAATAATAGTATTGCTTTGGTGATATTTATATTTTGACTTATGGCCACATTCATTGTATGACATTAACACACAGAAAAATGTGAAATTATAATTACTGAAATGGATGGGTTTTATTATCACATAATTATTTTGATTCAATACAAGTACTGACTAAAAAATATATGATTATATATACAATATCATCCTGCAATTGAAATTATTCCATTTTGGAATCTAACAGTTAATATGTATTTCATTCAGAGTATAAGTACACGTCCCATTTTTCAGCTATCATAAATTGACTCATTAACATCAATCTGACCTTTTTAATTAATTCAAGGTTAAAAGTATTCTAATAATAATCATCATGGTCATCATACAATCTATTTATTTTTCATTTCAAAGAGCTCAAACCTATTACACTGAAATTATTACCATATGTTCATACGCACTTAGAGACAATCCAAAGATTAGATTAGGCTATAACATTAACAATAAATTTTAGTGTCCATCTTCAATTTCTAAATTTCCCACTAGGATTTGAATAAGCTAGCATAATATCAACCAATCGGTGCATACAAAAAATCCTCTCTAAAAATTAAAACAATTATGATTTGGAACCAATAAAAAGTAATGATAACAATAATAACATTTAATGATACTGACTAGGTGCACCAATATTGACAGTCTTGAAGAAGATTACATCCTCTTCTCACAAGTCAGTGTAAAATAAATATCTATGGATCTGATTACCGGTTTAACATAGGACATAAATGAAACCAAAATTGTGCGGTTCATAATTGCCCCTCTGGGATAAAAAAAGAATATTGAAATTGAAAATTGAAAAGAACATTTGCATGAGAAAATTGACATAATGACAATAATTTACATTTTGTTTTGCGCAACTTCCCCCCAATAAGGAGGCTCTGGCCACATAGACAGTTTGATAAATTCAAAATGAAGAAATGAAAAATGAGTTAAAAGCAAGATTTTTTTTTAATGAATTACAGTAATGATGAATAGCAATCATAATCAACACCAACTCAGCTTCTCTTATCTACTGTAGCGATTATTGAAAAGATTTTATTTCCTGAATGCGTCTTTATTTTTATTAAATCATGTAATACCTTCGTAATCATTGAATATAAAATCGATATTACAAATTTAGCCACAAGTAGTTTTGGAAAATAGCATTTTAAACAATTTGATTTTTGTGCGATAATATTGAAAGGGTGATGCCTTAAAAACACTATATCTACACATTATGTATGTAACTTTGCAAATTTATAAATAAGATAAAAATGTGTAATTAGGTCCTAGCTTCCTTTGAAAAGACAAATGCCATGACTAACTCATGGAAAACACAATGGACAGTAAGATAAGAAGGAAGAAAATAGATAAAACGACAGAAATCAATACCTATGTTTACAAAAATATCTACCAAATTGTTTTTGATTTAACATATTCTCACATATTTGGTCAAAACTACAAACTAAAAGTTGTACTTTTTGATGATACGTAGGATTATTCTATTCAACCAGTTTCGCCTTTCTCTTGAAATTCAAAATGACATCATTAAAACATGCTTATCATGAAAGCATTGAAGACATTGATTGCTTTTTAATAATATAGTTTAAAAAGATATCTTCATAATACAAAGTAAAGGGGAGCTATTTTATAATATACACAGTATTCAGGAGAGTATTTTTTAAATTGCCTCATGAAAGTTTTGTATACAGAATACTTGCAAACTAGCAACTATATGTTGAACCGAATTTGTGCACTACAATAAAGAATGTTATTATTGGTTCCAAGAGGGAAAAAATTACTCTCATTTTATAAAATGCTTTTCCCTAATTTCAAGCATTAGGAATATACATTTTGCAGTGACAATAGACTCACGTTGAGATACAAGGAAATTGAGCTCTGAATAAAGGTAAGAAAGATAGAAATGACTGAATATATAACAAGTAACATATCATAATTTATTTTCCTTATTCAAATAGCTTATTGAGTCTTCTAAATAGTCTATTAACATGTTGATTGGACGATGAACAGACGCATTGGTAAAAGGAGAATGAAAAAATGTATAGAAAGGAAGTATGTTCAATTCATAATGACATAAATAAAGTACACTGCATAACAAAGGCAGCTGAAATGAAATAATGAGCAAACCATGCCTGAAGCTCGTTCCATGGGCATTTTCCGCTCAATTCTGAGCGTTTTTGACGTCATTCATCAAACTTCTGGTCTAAGATGGCAGCCTCCTAGGTCTAGAGATAATGAAGCTCATTGATACAAACTTACCCAAATAAACCATGATATGTGTTTAAATTAAATGGAATTTCACTTAACTAGAACTGCTAAAGCATATAATATGTCAACATTCATTCTCAAATGCAAGCAGACCTCTTCAGATTTAGTTTTTTATACCTTATATCTAGATTCTAGATCTAGAATTTAGGCCTCGGAGATCCATTTCGGATCTTGGTCGTCTGCTGG
>JAUEKV010329621.1:0-10539 GCA_031833985.1 Ancula gibbosa
TGCCGTATAGCTGTACCATTACTTGTTTTGTATAGCTATTCGACGCGCCACTTGACGTGGCGCGCCGTAAAATGTGATCAGTTTTCGCGCCACGTGAGGTGGCGCGCCGGATAGAAAGAGTTAAGATAGGATGTAGATTCTAGTCTTGAATTGTCGGCCCTATCGTCACTGTGCTTCACAAAATATAGCATTATTTTATTTTAATAATTTTTTAAAGTCATTTTTCAAAACTATAATAAAACTGTTTTAGTGACAACTAACCAGTTTTTAATGAATTTTAAGCTGATGGAATGATTTTCGGTTTGCGACATTATGGCACTGTTTTTGTTTCAAAATTTTAGAAAATATGGGTTGTAGTTTTGTACATGACTTTACCCAATATAATATTTTTATAACAATGACATGGTAAAGTGTAAAGCATTGGGTAAATTGTTTGTGAGAGGCACAATGCAACACATATTATATATTACAATTACACAATCACACCATTCAATTGCGAGCTCACATTTCTGTACATTATCATATCATTATGATTTTATGCATTTTACATGCTTCCCCCCACACCACCTTAATAGATTGGGGTTTTAGAAGGTAGTCGAGCATGATCTTTTCTATTTGTCACTTAAAATGCTCACAGAACTTTAAGAATGAGTGCATACCGGACTTTATCATTATTGTTATTATATGGAACAATTTTAAGATAATTATTGGCCTAATCAAAATGTCTATTTTTTCTCTGGTGCATTATAAAATTAAATTGTATCTATTCATTTCTTCTTTGTTTTACAGTGAGAAATCTTAAAAGGAAGTACTCATGTCACTGCAATGAGTCATGAGTCGGCAAAACTACTGGCAGAGTCATTGGCTTGATTTAGAATATGATGGATTACCTCTTAGAGACTGGTGTACAAAATCTACAAAAGAACAAGAAGGTTTCGCTCATTGTAAGGTGTGCAATTTGACTCTTAAATATCTGAATATTGGAGTGCGGGCTCTCAGGGACCATGGCAAGTCCAAGAGACATCTGGAGAATGTTAAAACGGTTGGAGCATTCTCAAACTCCAAATCCATCAGTGCTTCCTCAGGTGAATATTGTTTTGAAATTTAATACTTATTAAATTATAATACTAATAGAATGGTGAATGTTGTATTGTTGATGAATTACAAAGTTCACCGTTTCACATTGTTATTATTAAAAGATGGACAAGGCTGCGAAGATACTCTCATGCTGTTTATTTCCAGGAAACAATGGTGACGCTAAAAAAAGTGTTCTGCAATTTGTCTCTAAAATTAAATGCTATTCTTGTGTTTTGTATTTTAAACTGTTTATTGGTGATTGTCAAGATTGGGGTTTGAAGACAACGAGGAAGAGTTTTGTTATTATAAACAAAAGATGAAGTATTATTGTTCTGGTATCCGGTATCATTACTACTACAGTAGTACCAACTGTCCCACAATTCAAGCCTGCGTCCCTTATGCATTTTCAAGTGTCCCACAAAATCTGATATAATTCCTTATAAACTCATTTAGTATTTTAAGTTGGTTGCTGCGGTGATGCCCCTCAAATTTTTGAGTTGTCCCTCAAAATAGACATTTATGTCCCTCATTTTGACTCTGCTATATTATCAGGTGCACTCCGGTGAAGGCAATTAAATTGCACTTTTGATTTTGAGCAGATAATGAGATATCATTATCATCCATTACTATTTAAAGTATCGAATTAGATTAAAAACAATGTAGACAGTACTGAGTACAGCTACTATGAACAGATTTGATTGAAATTCCACCTACTAGGGAACTAGGGAACGCTAGAATACTAACCTACTAACCTAAAGTTTCATTTATTTCAGATAGAGCTTTTATAGGCATTAGCCTTTAATTGCTCAACAATTCAACATACTTATGAAACGGTAGTGAAATTATAAATATAACAATAGTCATAAATTGTGTATGTATGTATGTGTATGTATGGTATGTATGTATATAAATATGTATGTGTGTATATATAATAAATATGGATGTATATATGTAGGTATGCATTTTCCTATTGTACTCTGTATACAAATGGCAATAAAGATTATTATTATTATTATTAATTTTGTTATCCTCCATCCAGTGCCTTCCCCTGTAACCTGTGCCAAACAGAAAGGTGTACCTCATGGATTAAACACTAAGTCTACAACATGCTTTGACCACCAGAAGGATCAGCGAAATAATCTCATCAAGAAAAACAGCTATCTCAAACCTCACCGGCATCAGGTAATTATGAATACATTTCATTTCCATAGAGATATATTTTTTACATTTGGCTCAGTTTTGTCAGTGTCTCTACTTTTGCCTGCAATGGAAACTCTTGGATATTGTACATGATGTTTTAGTGTTAGTCCTCTCCCTGTGACAGTGTTTTGTCAGATGATGAGATATTTGAAATATTTCCTGATTGAATGGTAGAAATTTGCTGAACAGAACCCCACTCTTTTACTCATCATATTTACATTAAAATATTAGAGGCTTTGTTATATAAAGAACAATTTTAGTTTGATTTTCTATTTAATGCTAATTAGAAGCAATTATAAGGCAAAGTGGAAGGAAGAAAATTGTGATGCAATAAATTAATGACAAGAATTTATTAAAAAATTATGATTATAATGTCGTTTCCTTTTTAATTTGAAATTTCAATCATTGTCACAGTGCACTTAAGATTTACATGTTGATTTGAAAAAGGTATGCTGAAATTTTCCTAATTTGATTGCTTTGATTCCATTTGACTACTATGATTTGAAATTAAAGTTAAAGGGATCATTGGTTTTTTCCTTACTGATACTAAAGTAAAGAAAAGTATGTTTGAGTTTGCGCACTTTGTTATTATGTTCTGATTATTTTTTAAAGTTTGTTCTGATATTTATACTTTAATGCATGCTGCATGCTATTCGCAGCTTTATTTAGTTTACCCTGACAGATATCCTTTGTATGAACTTTAAATCTGTTTTAATGAGAGGCGAGATGGCAACATTTTCACTTTGAATTCATTATGAAAAGACAAATAACAAGATTTGATGATTAATTTTAAAAATAAAAGTAGCATATTGATGTCCCAATGTTTTTCAGAAGATATCATCTTCATATTATATATATATAGATCTATATAAATCTTTTCTTTTCGAATTATGAATATTTTTCTCATTATTTGTTTTAGGAAATTGATACAAACTTTGGCAATATCCCCTACTATCAAGTGTCCAGTTATGGTAGGTATATGATTCACACAGATTTAGAGGACAACTTTAAACAACTTTTTTTCATCCCTTTTAGTTGTACATATTATTTATTATTCTATGCCAATTTTGTCAATGTTGACATTTTATTTAAATAGATTATTAGAGGATTAATAAATAGTGGAATTATAGTTTGCATTGTGATGAAAGATACACCATTGTAACACCATACTTAGCACTGTTGTTCTTTATCTTTGCCAATATCGATATTAGTATTTAGGTCCTCTGTTCTTCAATGTTTCCTATAGTATTACCATTTGTTGTTGTTGCTGCTTTTCTCTTTTTATTCTTATAATATAACCATTTTCAACTACTAATTTGTTCCCTGTTGCCCTATTCCCTATAATTAATAATATTAATATGTTTACAATCTTAATATTTCATGCCAATCCTGTTCTCTATGACTTCAAATGTTCCTGACCACAATGCAGTGGAACATCTTTATTATGATTATAATTGCTGATAAGAATTTTATTTATACCCCAAATTTTGATAAGTCCCTGGTAAATTGGAATTGATTTTTTTAAACTGATTTTAAAAATATGCAACCCACATTCTTTAGCCAACAAATTTTAAATGTTAGATAATACACTCCTATTATAATGAAGCAATTATAACTAGCCGAAAGAATGTTATGTTATTGTTATGACACCGAAACTGCTCTATTTGTCCATTTCTATTTGGTTCTGATGCAAGGTATTGGGTAATAGTAATAGAAATAATTTGTTTCGCATGGTCAATATGGAATCAATAAGTAATAAGAAGGGATCTATTTGGAGCATATTTTAAATGGAAGTCGTACCCTTTAGCCTTAAAAAAACCAAACAAACTACAATATTTACCCTGTACTCGGTTTTAACGAGCATTTCCTAGACAGGCATATTTTGAGTCTTGAAATCGCATTCTTTAGCCTAAAAATAGAACAAAACTGCAACACATAAAACTGCAACATTTACTAGACATGCATATTTTGAATCTTGTTATTGCATTCTTTAGCCTTAAAAAAAACAAACTACAACAAATAGGCCTACAAGACAGGTATATTTTGTTTTATCTGAGTTTGAAATATATATTATATACTATTTAAGTCCATTCTTTTACTTTCCCCAGAGGCAAGAAATGCGCTCATTCCCGTCTACCCTTGCTGCTATTGTCCAGAAGAGTTCATGTCCAAGCAGCAGTTACATGAGCATCAGGTGTCCTGCATCATGAAGCCCCCGGTTCTTCAGGCTGTCATACCGTCTGAGCACGACTCTATGCCCCAGACTTTCAGTGACTCTCCTCCTTCCATATCTCCACTTTCGAAAAGTGGATCCCCTCTGAATGCCAACACCGAATTGTCTTTCAACTACAGCACACACGTGCAACCATTGAAAAAGGATTTTATCTCGGGGCTTGGTTTGCTGCCGAAGAAGAAGGCTCAGCAGATATCTCTAAAGAGAAGGAATACGGAATGTGAAAGCATTGATTGGGAGGAGGAAATTCCACAAACTCCAACCACTCCAGGCCGCACACCGAAACTGCTCATCTCTCATCTCAGCAGAGACGGCCATGAGTATCGACGCCGGCGCTTGTCGTTTAACGTGGACGGAAAAGGCGACGCCATGAAGGATAATGAAGCTGAAGATGAAGAAGCAGATAACCAAGAGAGGAAAATGACAGTGACCAAGTCGCTGTATAATCTCGATGTGACTTCACCGATTGGCCAGTTTGTGATTAAACACTTCAAAGGGGATCCCAGTCTACATATTTTATCAGACATTGAGAGTCACTGTTTGACCTCATCATCGCCTTCTAAAAGCTCTTCGATCAGTAGGCTACGAGTTAGGCACAGTGTGTATCCCGTAACTTTCCGCGGCTACTCTGGAAAGAATAATGGAGATTTTATACACCAGTATAAATTCGAGAGAGAGGATGTGAAAGAGTTCATGAGGAGGGTGAACACTGGCCTGAACAAGGCGAGTCGGCATTTATATCGCCAAATGAAGTCGTGTAAAGTAATCCTCAGAAATGTGACAAAGGCTGACCTGAAACGTTGGATTCCCAGTCAGAATAATTTGACGGTCGATCTCAAACCTCTGTCGGCGGCAGAAATTGCCTTCTGGACAATGCCCAAGCCTCCTCCATCGCTTGATTCCGTCTCTGTTTTCCCTAACGGATTGAAATTTACCTCTCCTAACGTGAATTCCATTTTGGGACTCCGAACCGGACAAGATCGTCTAAATAATCGCCTTCAGAAGTCTTCACTCAACCTCAGCAATTATGTGTCCGAGGAAACCTGTGCTGAGCTAATTCAAAACCGGAAAGTTTTGTACCGTAGTTTGCTGACAGACTGCTCCAATAGAGAGAGTCCTCCACGTCCTTCACTCTCCCATTCTTTACTTAGAAAGATGCTTAATCAAAGTCCACTTGTCACTACTGAATCAAAACAAATGGATTTTTCTACACCTTGTGATAAAGTAACCAATAATTCATCAAACAATTCAAATGGCACCATGAGAAAGAGATTGTTCGGTTCTGTTTCTGTAGAAAGCAGTGTCAACAGTCTAATTTCAGAAAAACGCCAAAAATGTCTTGGAGACTTTAGTGTCGACGTCAGGACTGCAAAGGAGGGAGATGAAATACAAACCTCTTTACCTTTAACAGGAAGGTCAATGGAGTTAGGAACAAACAAAAACAATTCGTTCAACGGAGATTTTAGTGATTCTAAAAGAGGAATCTCCTCTGACCCATGTAAAGTTAATGGATTGTCTCCATCATTATCGAGAAATCTGCGCAGTTCAGTGCTTCCCTTGTCAAAGCATCTCCATAAAGTGGACATGAAATTCAAAGGAAGGAGTTTGTGCCTCAGAAATCGTAATTCAGTTGAACAAATGTCCTTACATGGTAATTCTAAAAGGAGAAAGATGTTGGTCCCCAAAAATCATGTAAAAAATAATTCGACTAAAGACGCCATTCTGGAACAAAAGCGGACCACAGTACAACCTTCAAAACCTCACCATGTCGTTTCTAACAAAAGGCGGCAAGGGCTTAGAGCTGGTAATATACAACACATGAGACACAGGTCACAGAGAAAATCATCTTCGGACACGACTTCTTTATTTCAACGGAGGCTGCAAGCTGCTGGTCTTGTAAGTAGAGAACCGTCCTTACCTAGTATTTCGGCACCCCATGATTCCGGCGTTGAGACTAAACCTGCTTCTGTTGCTGTCCCGAACAAATGCTCTAGAACTAGAAGTAGAAGTCTGACTGCCACAGTGTCTAGCAGTAATGTGTCCAATGGTGTATCAGACGCAAACCCTCTCACTGCCAGTAATGGTCCTGAGACTGTTCTAAAAAAATCCAATAGTGTTACTGATACTGCGACTGTTCTTAAAAAATCGCGATCGCATCCAAGTGCCTGCAGCATATCAAAGTCAAAACGCTATCACCATCAACGCAGATCAAAACGCAGAATCAATGATCCAAGACATAAAAAATTCATGCTGTGGTTGCAAAGTCTAAGGAAAGGAAACATTTCTTAGCCAATAATTAAATAATAATTATTATAATTTGCCCTCGTCATATGTGCCATGAAGAAATAATTTAAAAGAATGTTCATTATATTATTATCTTGTCTTGAATGTGTCTCAATAGATGTTACCTATGTCAAGTCATGAATCTTTTGCCAATTGCTTTACCATTGTTTTGAAAACTGTATAGAATATTAATATTATAATACATTTTGGTTCTTCCAACCTCGACGAATCACTCGCCATGCATCTCTTTTTCACAGGGTGTTTGGAATTTAATTAAGGGAAACAACTGATGAAACCATTTTTAATCATTACCATTACCACACTAACATTTCTCAAAATTTATATCTTTTAAATAAAAAAAATAGTATGACCTTTTTCAATATTTATAACTATTGTTGTATTTTATTTTTTATTGATATTATTCTTTTAAAGATTTTGTTATTGAAATTCTTCATCATCTACATTAGTATTAGATCAGTTATTATTATTAAAGGCAAGGTGATTCTTTTTTTTAAATTTCCTAGCTTTGCATTCATTCTAGGGAAGGTGATATTTGACATTTTATAATAATTTCTGTTACACTTGTTACAGTTACAGTCATAATATTATGATAGAATCAGGGACGGCGCTAGGAATTATGCCGTACCTGTTCACTATCAATTAAAAAGATAATATTTTAATTAGTACACAAGATAAATAGAATATGTGTCGTGGTAAATATATAAGAGTATCAATTATAACTTTCTTATCTTAAAAAAAGGGGCACGAGTGGGATTCGAACTCACCACCCCTCTGCCAACAGGCAACCGCTCTGTACACTAGACCATAGTTACCCTATACCTTTAGACAACAGGAATCATTATAATTATGTAGTTGTAGGCCTATATCATTGTTTTACGTATAACCTAGATTTATTGATATTAATGATATTCATGAAAACACATATAAAGGCACATTATATAATTATAATTATAAAACATTCACTGGGTCAAAATTATGACTTTCTTTTTAAATAGCAAAGAGTGAATCAACAGAACGCACACACTTCATGCCTTTAATGACGTCACTACTGTGACAAAACACGCCGTCTCCTGTCACTGCACCGCTAGGCATAGGAACAGAGCAGTCAACAAGCGACAGACAGCTTCACTGTTATTACACGTGGTTGAATTTATAAATAGTAACTGTTCAAGAACAAATGAACTGGTTTTTTTAAGCCGATGAAAGCTGGTGATTTCCCCAAATCTGGGTCAATCTTGCCCGACCGAGGATTTTGTAGGCCTAGCTAGAGGAAAATACTAAGTGCAGATCCGTCAGTGAACAGGCAGAGGAAGGGGATTTCCGAACCCCTGTTCAGGCCGTCATTTTCAACTAAAAGGCACGGCAATAATAGATAACTGGGACGTCGAAATGTATTGGTTTCACTTATATACCAACCATTAAATTGAGCAAGCATTGTAATATATGGGGATATATCTGTACTGATATATCTACGGTTGTAGATTTACACTTTAATACCTTATTCTCACTTCTAAACATCAGCCTGTTCAATGAACAGGTTGAACAATGCCACCCGCCGTCCCTGGATAGAATATTAACAGGAATATAGGATTTCAAGTAAAGATTCTATTATTAAATCAACAACTTGCTTTATTGTTCAAATAAAAGAAAAATGGTCTTCCACAGGTCCAGAATATTCAGAATACATGGCAATATTATCATAACATAAATAAAAGCTCCTCTCTAAAAGCGTTGAACTAAATTTATTTCCTCAGTTATTCCCCTTGCATCAATTTTGCTTTGAACCCCTGAACAAAAATATAAAATGACTTTAAAATGTAAATTATGTTCTTAGTAATCTTAGTTCATCTGGTTTGACTGTTTATTCCTTTTTTTTCTTTCTTTGTTTGAAAATTATTTATCTAAATTTGGGGATCAAAATTTCAGTTTAGTCTTTCTAACCCAAATATCTTTATTACTCCTACAGCCACAGTACTGTTTTGGACCAGCCCCGAAAACAAATTGAAAGAAATACTCTGTTGTTTTGTGTATTTTTTCGTATTAAGTATAGTTTGTCTTGAATTTTAAAGCATTTCAATTTCATACTAACTGTTCATTTGCAGGTGACACATAATACCGTTAATACACTTCTAGTGCCTCTGAATATCTTATCTTTATTTGAATACTGCTCATAGATAGAACTGTAGATTAATTAATTTTATAAATGAACATTAGAAATTTTATTTCTAGATTTGGTGCAACTAAAACTAAGTTTATAATCTGACGATCTATTACTTGAAATAGCATTTCCTTCGTTCTTGAAAATCTTTTAAACATTTTAAATTGACATCATAATGTTCATGGATTTTAAACAAAATCATTCAAGGACTTTATATTTATTATAAACCAACATGTCATACATTTTTAAGAAATCACAAGGCAGTCCCTATTTCTTTCTTATAATTTTCTTCATGAAACGTCTTTCGTGGTAGGTTATTTCATGATTTTATGATTATAATAATAATGTGTGTTTTGGAATTAAATGGCCACATGTCACATTTATTTTTTGTGATAACTTCTGTTGCTTGAATGATTTATAATTTTGTTGAATTGTCTTTTACTTTAATGTGATCAAATAATGAAAAACCTGAGGCGTCACTTTTGACTAGATGGACAAAAACCATGTTTATAACTAATATAGAACAACCATGTTTATAATGCAGTACAACGATAACCTTTGAACCAAGAGTTTTGCTGTCTATTTTTTATTTATTAAATGTGAAAGTGAAAGTGTTTAGGGCTTTTAATACATACTTGAATCTAATATTATGAGATATTTGCATTAGATTTCCATTGAATTTTTGCGTTGATTATAAAACATTATTATGCCACTCAGTTTTGACCTAGCAAGTTTTGGAGGTGTTGGTTTGATGTGATTGACTGACTCGAACAGCACGTTCTGAAAAATATTTTCCCCAGTTAGTATTAGTAATGACATCATCATCATCTATTATTTTGCTGATTTTCTTATTGGCAACAAATTTATTTGATTGTGAATGGGTACCGATACCTGATGGACTATCGATGGCAGTAAATAATTTCCCTCATAACTTGACAGTGCAGGGTTTGTAAGTGACTTCCTCAAATAATTATAAAATATATATATGATCAGGCTGTGCTAGTAAGAATAGAAATTGTTAGTTTGCTTCAAGTTTTGTTATAAATGTTTTTTTGTTTCTTAAGGGGTTTAGTAAGTCTTAAATAGAATTTCTATATAGAAAATTAATCTCATTTCATGTTCTTCTAGTTCTAGAGAAGACAGGGGATCAGACATGTTAGTCCCGACATAATAAAAACAGAAGTTCAACTTAAAATTTAATACATCCTCTCATTACTTTTTGTTGTAATTTTCCATACCACAGTATGTTATTTATTACACATCGTTTCTTCATTTTTCCTCCATATTGATTCATTTTAATTTACTTGAATGTGATGTAAACTAGCTTTGCTTTATATTTTTTATTTGATTTTTCGCCTGATTATTGAAAAAGATTTTAATAGGATTCAGGATTATTTATAGTTCCTATCATCTCTTTTTCCTTGTTTAACATTCCTTAAATTTTTGTGTTATGTTTATATCTACAGTGGAAGTCGGATTCAACGAGGTCCCCGGGACTGACACTCATTCCTCGTTGAATCCGACCTCTCGTTGGATGCGACGTCAGCTGGTAGAACAACCGGGGGCC
>JAUEKV010330731.1:0-10538 GCA_031833985.1 Ancula gibbosa
AGTATTTATTATATAAAATATCATTCTGTCAGAATGATTATTTAAATAATAACTACTCCACAAGTCATTCTATCAGATTGATATTATATAATATAATGAATTCTCCACAAGTCAGAATTATAGTATATAATATAATGAATTCTCCACAAGTCAGAATTATAGTATATAATATAATGAATTCTCCACAAGTCTGAATTATAGTATATAATATAATGAATTCTCCACAAGACACGAAAGTCTGGTATACCCTCGGGTACAACTACGACGCATCCGCTTATTAGAAAAATTAAAAAGCAGCCTGAAATAAAGGTTCATCTCAAGGACGTTATGCCCTGGTGCTTATCCCTAGCTTCTGTGGCGCGAAACAGAACGAGTGATCAATGAACGCACACTGGAGAAGAAGCCAGTTTTTCGCAAGGTTTTACTTTCCTAACAATGATGGCACCTGATGAAGTGAGGAAACCCAGTGTTAAGTATATTCCCCAGGGGCATTACAGAAAATCTGGCGTCAGCAGGTTTCGAACACGCGACCATTTGAGTCCAAAGCGAACTGTGTTCCCGAGCACATTTCTTGAATACATCTCTCTCATTTACCACGCAATTAGAGGATACTTTTATATCCCTTTTGCAACGAACACTCCTGTCGATACCGTCTGAAATGATCGATACTGCCTGCCGTAAGTAATAAAGTAAATACAAAGGATACCAGTCGTGTGATTTATTGATAGAAATAAATGAATAAAAATGGTTTTTGCTTTTATATAGCCTATATTCACGATTGACATCATGCTCTATGCGCTTTATAATCATAATGTAACCACCCTGACAACCCATGTCCTTCTAAAGTCCATCTCAACCCCATGAAGAGCATGTAGAGCATACGATACTTTGTGTGAAACCCTTAATATTGAGAATTCTTACCAGTATCCTGCTCTGCCCTTAGCCAAGCTCTCGTTTTACATCCGAGTGAGGTGGCGATATCGTTAAGTGCCTTTCCCAACAAGGTCATTACAAAAAAACGGGTGTCAGCAGGATTCGAACACACGGCCATTTGATGATTATTCCAAAGCGCAAAGCACTCGACCGCAATGTCACTGTCAGAACGAGTGCACAATGCATTATTGATATAAATGACAGTCGTCATCTTGTGGAATAACAATACCAATTATGCTAAGATAAAATCTTTCATGATTAACATTTCCATACTCAACGAATATTTCAGATGACGTATTATGTCGCATAAAATATCCGTCATGTATGCAATATTATTCATGAGAGATTTTATCTTGGCCTGTTGATCTACTCCACCCTCTGCGCCTGACTAAATTAAATTTGGTTTTATTTCAATCATACAAGAATCATTTCTTTTAGATTACTTTCCCTGAAGACAAGAGAATCTTTCTTTCTTATTATTCAATTTACTTATTCTTTATTAATCGCGTCGTCTTATTTCGTCATTCATTTTCTGTCAACGTTATTTGTCAACAGGAAGCCATCCTCCCGGTGGTGCTATTTAATAATTCATGAGACGAATCATTTACATGGTTGCCATGGTGACAGAGTGATTGTCACATCGCCTCCAGCCAATGAAAATTGAATATTAACTAGACTTGGCGCATAAACGAATAAGTTAAAAACAAGTCATCAAACGTCAAGCTATAAGAAGTTACATGATAAATTATCTGTCTGCAATAAGGACATATGGACAAGCATCAAGAAATTGGCCCAGGATAGAAATGAATGGAAAGTGTTTGTTGGTGGCCTATACCCTGATCCAGGGTGAGAAAGGCATTGATGATGATGGATAAGGACATTGAACTCAAGAATCCTGGAAGACGGTACACATTAATAGATGCCCCAAATGTAAAACCAATCGATATCGTCTTTCATTTCTCACCGTCTGCCACCCATATTTTGCAGATTCTCCTTCTTTTTTGCGTATCCTTCCTGGGGGTAGCCTTCCTCACTGCCCATCCGAAAAAAGCTCTTGTCTTGTGCTGTTCTTCCGCATTATGTCATAGAGGCCTCCATCTATTCTGTTACGTCTTGTGGGCATCTTCATCGTGGTCTCCCCCTTGTTCCTTTGCCTTTCACTTTCCCTTCCAGAAAGAGTCTCTCCGTGGAGTCGTGTCTTTTCAGTAGATCAAAGAAGGATAGCTTTGGTTTTCTGATGGTTGCCATTAATTGGGGCTCTTTGTTTTAAATTAGCAATAATTAAAGGTTTGATTGTACAATGAGATCAGGATAATCTGGGAATTATACAAGTGCAATCGTTCTCAGTATGTATGCATGTATGTATGTATGTATGTATGTATGTATGTATGTATAATGTATGTATGTATATCAGACTCAGAGTGTTTGAACGATAGGTAGAATGACAATTTAGTGAGCAAGAGCAAGTATGATGAAACATGGTTAAAACAAAGATTTTATATACTCACTTTCACTGTTAACGTTATTATTAATTTTTTTTAAATTATTATTATTATTATTATTATTATTATTACTATTATCATTATGACTAATATCATTATTATAATTGTTACAATTGTATTTATGTTTACTATAATGTTTCTTCATTTTCTCACTAAATCTTTGTTGTTGTATTATTATTATTATTATTGTTATTATTATTATTATTATTATCATTGTTAATTATTGTTATCACCATCATTATTATTATTATTATTATTATCATTAGCATTGTCATTATTATTAAACTGATCGTTCAAATCCTTTTCTTTAAATACGGAGATATTAAATTTATTATCGTGATTATCTCACTCCTCAAGACACGAGGACAGAACCCCCGGAGAATAGCGCCATTTCTTCGTTCCGTTTCTCCCTGCTCCATCCCCGTGTCGTCAAAATTTCCCATCAACCCCAATTTCCGTACTTCGATTTCCGGATCCGGTGGCAGTGTCAGGCTGACCTTTGTTTGGTGTGGCCTACTTTAGAGAGCGCACGGGATGGAAGTAGGTCAAGTAGTTGGTGAGTGGCAGGGAAGACTGGCGGATGCGTGGAAGATGATCGGCTTTTGGTCCGGCGGGGCATATAGTGAGGGCGGATGTCGTGGACATTGTGTGCTATAAATAATTATACACATGCATCTATCATTATTATTATTATAGTATAATCTATTTAATATACATATAGATCTATCATTATTGTATTGAATATGCATCTATCATTATCGTATCCAATATGCGTCTATCCTTAAAGTAATCATACATGCTTAACATATCATAATGGAAATCATACACGCATGCATCCGTTCGTAATATTGAAGAAGGGCTTACTTTGTCCACTATATTACGTATGAGTCTTGTTCAATCCAATTTCTTGGGAGCGTTACTATAAGATTATTATATAGCTAACCATTATCTGTCTAACTGTCTGTCTAATATATGTCTAACTGTTTGTCTTCCTTAGTGCAAATGTGTCTTTCTGTGTTTTTGTCTATCTGTCTATTTGTATATCGGTGCATCCTTTATAATGGAATACAATTCCATTTCAATGAATGTGTACCATTTCTCTCAATGAGATAATGAAGTTGTATCTTATCTTATCTTATCTTATCCTTGTTTGTCTGTCTGGCTATCAAATGGAAAACGAGTGCGAAGTACCACGAACAAATATGTAGTCATAATTATTGTCTGCGCTTGGCAATCATTAGATGGCCTGGTTTTGCCATCGATCTCAGGAAGAGTTTACCGCCAGCGTCTGCTAGCATCCGCAAAGGTCCATGATCTCTGCAACGCTTGTGAATAGATGTGCTCCTCTGTTGGCTTCCATGATCTCTGCGACGTTTGTGAATAGATGTGCTCCTCTGTTGGCGTCCATGATCTCTGCGACGTTTGTGAATAGATGTGCTCCTCTGCTGGCGTCCATGGTCTCTGCAACGTTTATGAATAGATGTGCTCCTCTGTTGGCGTCTATGATCTCTGCAACGCTTGTGAATAGATGTGCTCCTCTGTTGGCGTCCATGATCTCTGCAACGTGTGTGAATAGATGTGCTCCTCTGTTGGCGTCCATGATCTCTGCAACGTGTGTGAATAGATGTGCTCCTCTGTTGGCGTCCATGATCCCTGCAACGTTTGTGAATAGATGTGCTCCTCTGTTGGCATCCATGGTCTCTGCAACGCTTGTGAATAGGTGTGCTCCTCTGTTGGCCCAGCAACTGCGCATCGTGGCACTCAATAAGCACGCTCAATGGTTCCATACGAATATGAAATATAATTATATAAACTAATAATAATATACCCCACAGGAACTCCACAGGAACTCTAAGTCTAGGTTTCCCCACATATCTAGTAGTCTCCTTGGGAATAAAGAGAGATCAGCAATTAGCATTATCGTCATCATAATTATCACTAATTGATAATCATCATCACAACTATCATAATCATCGCCGTTATAGTTGTCATCGTAGTCGTTGTTAGTTACTGAAATTGTTGCTGCAAATCATGCCACTGTTGGTTTTTGTATGATTATTGATGTATAATAGTATTCTTAAAATTACCACTGAAATAAGCATTTTATAACATTACTAATACTGATATCACAAAATATATGACTCGAAGCTCGAAGTTGACTAATAGAGTTTTAGATCAAGCATTATATAATAACATTACTAATACTGATATCACAAAGTATGTGACTCGAAGCTATACATATAGTTGACTAATGGAGTTTTAGACCAAATGTGGTTTTTATTCTCCATTCCCATAAACCTTTTAACGCTCCATTCATTCTAGGTCATTTCCGTTTGACCTTTTTCTCAGTCTCTCGTCGCGTCTGGTTCTCAGTGCCTTTCATCTTTCCTGGAGTTAAAGAAGCTGTTCGCTTCTCATCTACTCGTCTCACCAGTATTTATGTGTCTTTAAGAGCATTCATTATTATCAAATATAATATTCTTCAAAGTATCGATTTGATATAATATTATAATTGACTCCACAATACACTTATGTGTTATTATGAACAGAAATTTATGCGAAAAGATATTAACCTCTGATGTTTTCTCTTAAATGCATTAAATTTGCACTAACCCCTTTGTATAAGGTATTATTCATCAATTAATTACGTAATGTACATTATAACTTTTGATAATATGGTGCATTCATTTTACTAGATAGAGTAGTAAGTTATTGCCATTTCATTACTATGGGATGTTCCCAAACTCTCTATTTCCACGAAATGGGGGCCGATCGCGATTAATTAATATCATTATCTCTACCCCACCGCCATTCTCGCTCTTCCTGACTCTCTATGTAAACGATTGCATGGAACTCTACTCATAGTATTTCTAGTGTTCCCAAACAAGTTTTACATAGCCGGTGACGTCACTCTTCTACACTCGATGCACCCCGGCCGTTCCTCTGTATGCTTTTGATTCATTGATTTTCCCCCCTGCCAATGAACATGACATTGTAGTTCGTCTGCCAATTGTTCTTTTATTCGAGAGGGATTTAGAAAGGGTGGGGGATGACAGGACGGAAACAGCAGTAAATCAATGCAAAACAGTAGCAAGATGAATAGGGGGAGTATCAATACAGATTTTAGTCAGCACCGGATGCTCTACCATCGAGTCATTCATGCGTAGAACGGATTCCAATTATTGACAGATCTCTGGTGAACTGTTATGTTCCATCGATAGTCTATGGTAGGTTTCCACACTGCGTTTTCTGTTGTGTTGTGCTTTTAGTTGTTTTTGTCGGGAGAGTTTTTGTCCTAGTTTGTTCAAGCACAGGTACTACGCAGATGCAGTACGTGCATGGACAACTCTTGCTCTTACCCCATCCCACCACAACCCCCTTCTCTCTCTCTCTCTCTCTCTCTCTCTCTCTCTCTCTCTCTCTCTCTAGAGATCTGTGGTGTATGCTGTCCGAGAGTAACGGATACAGCCTCCAAAAACATTGGTTGTACGTCGAAAGCTTTCCGGTTCCAGTATTACCAGGCCTGATGGCTAGTAGTCGCACCAGTTGTTCCACCAGCAGTTCCACCTGGGGAAATGGTACATGGCACCAATCGAAGGTGGAATCACGCGGCCATTGTGCGCACCAGTGGGCGTGAACGGGCGGCCTTTCATGGGGGTTAATGAGCGTTTACCCACGTTAATGAACGGATGGCGATGACAATAATAACATGCCAAGTGACTGGATTGCATTAGAAACTTGACATTAGATCTAGTTTGTTCGTTATAATACTATTTCTCATTTAATGATAATTTTCGGATTTGCCGTAACTATAAGACACGTGAAGTACGTCGATTAATAGTAATAATAATAATAATAATAATAATAATAATAATATCCAATCCATTCCATCCTGTTGCAGCTTCAGAATTTGAAGATAAACGCAATAATAATATGATCTCTATTCTCCATCAATTATCAATTGCCAATTTTCATTAGGTTTACATTTATTGCTTTCATTTAATAATACATCGCTCTCCTCTCGCAGGAGTTTGGCGCCAACATCGCCGAGGGCGACCACAAGCTGCGGGTGGCTCAGGAGCTCGGGGCGACCACCTCCAAGAACACGTCGGGTCAAGGTCGCGACGTGCTCCAGAGGGAGCTGGACCACCAGCAGCGCGAGTGGGAGGACTACCTGAACCTGATGCACCACACGGAGGCCTCCCTGGACCAGACCATGGGCATGTGGGGCGACTTCGAGTCAAAGTTCGAGCAGTTCGCCCAGTGGCTCAAACACATGGAGACCCAGATCAAGGCCCACGACCTCAAGAACACGCTCAAGGACAAGGAGGTTGAGGTCGACAAGTTCAAGGTCAGTGTTAAAATATGGAGAAGGAGGTGAGGAGGAAGAAGAAAGAAGAAAATAAGGGAGATAAGATAAGATGAAATAGGATAAGAAAAGGATAAGATCAGATAAGATAAAAAAAGGATAATATAAGATAAGATAAGATAAGAGAAGGATAATATAAGATGATAAAAGGATAAGATAAGATAAAATAAGTACAGAAAAGGTAAGATAAGATAAGTTAAGATAAGGGTAATATAAGATGATAAAAGGATAAGATAGGATAAGATAAGATAAAATACTTGAAATATATTTTGGATTGAATCATTTTTTTAAAAATAATTTTGTTATAATTGATACAGTAGAATCTCCGAATAAGGACCGCCCATTTTTCAAAGGCAAAGTGGTCTTTTTTGGGAGGTGGTCTTTATTCTGTAAAAAAAGAAAGAAGCCTATATAGTTAACCGTTGCAGAAAAATCGGTCTTTAGTGGGAGGTGGTTTTCATTCGGAGGGGTACTTTTGGGAGGTTCCACTGTATTAGAGAATATCCCAATAATACAATAATGTCATTAGAAAATTAAACGTGATTGTGACTGTTTGCAGAAACACCGAGAGGAAATCCTCAGCCACCAGCAAGAGATTGACCGCTTCACCGACGACGCCCAGAATCTGATGCACACGAGTTCGGACGTCCGTCTCAGCACACAGGTCTCCCAGCTGACCAACAAATACCAGGGCCTTCTCACTATGGTCAAGGTAGGTTGGTTAATTTGTCCACCATATGCGGTGATCTCAGGGGCTTAATTTTTATTTGGTTGGTTTTATTAATTGTGCATATTACACGATTTGTTGATAATAATTTTAAAATCAATGAAGCGCCTTAGAGTTAAGAGCATGTCAATTGAATTGAGTGCACTATACAAAATGACGTATTACTTATTGCTTAGTAAGGAATCAAACAGTTTATTAAATTTAACTATCAACAAGAGAGACTGAACAAGACTTTCATTACATTATTGTTAGATGTACTAAATCTAGTTTTTTCTCAATTTTTGATCTAGTAATATTATATCGGTTGTTTAGCTTTTAGGTTAAAGTTATCTTTTATATGTAGATTATTGTTATATGTTATATATTTATTGTAGTCTGTACCCGAAATATAACGTTTAAGTCTTCTTCAGTCCCTTTAGTTGATAGCTTAATTTATAAACTGTTTGATTCTTTACTATTACCTCACTCTCAACTGTGGCTTCTATTTGAGTTTATTATTATATTTAAATTACTTATTGCTTATTACTCGTGTGTCCATTTGCAGGACCTGATCTCCAAGTGGGAGAAGTACGTGCAGGAGCACATCCAGTACGACAGCCGCATGTCCGACTTCCGGGACTGGATGGGAATGGCGGGGCACAAGCTCGACCAATGCTCTCAGCCCGTCGGGGACCAGGAGTCGCTGGAGGAGAAGAGAGCTCTCATCCAGGTGGGTGGAACTCTTGCACATTTAGGCGTTGGCGCTTTTGGCTTGTGGAGCTTATTGTATTATAACTTTATAAAGAGAATTTTTAAAAATACCTTTAAATTTATGATGAATATTATCATTGATTTTATTGTTATTATTGTTATTATTATTATTACTATCATTCATTTTATCGTTATTAATGTTACTTTTATTATTATTTATAATATTACTATTATTATTATTGTTGTTTTTATTGTTATTATTATTAGTATTATTATTATTATTATTATTGTTGTTATTAGTATTATTATTATCATTATTATCAATGATCATTGTTATTATTATTATTATTATTATTATTATTATTATTATTATTATTATTATTCTTAATATCATTATTATTATTCTTTTTATTTTTCAAATGCTTTTCCTTGAGGAGTGTTTAATAATATTACTACATGTATCACCTTTATTATTATTAATCATTATCATTATCATTATCATTATTATCCTACTTCTCCAGATGCTTTTCAGTGAGAAGGAGCATGGGCACCAGAAGTTGAACTCGGCCATCGAGTCGGGAGAGAAGCTTTACCCCGACACGGCGGCCGCAGGAAGGGAGAAGGTTCGTGCCGAGCTGCGCGTGGCCAAGCAGGATTGGGAGAACCTCTTCTCCAACCTGAACGATGCGCAGCGCAAGGTCGACTCGTTCCTCATCCAGTGGTCGTCTTACGCCGATGGCCAAGACCAGCTGATGCGGTGGATGTCTGAGACGGAAGCCGCCCTGAGAACGGACGTGGATCTGAGGAACACTCTTCAGGAGAAGAGGATTCAACTGCAGAATAACCGGGTAAGTTATTTTTACGAATTTTCAGAAAATTTCTGAAAATTTCTGATAATCTTTTTGTTTATCTCTTTTTGTTTTTCTACAGTTTTGAATTTCCAGCTCCAGTTCTATTGATGATCCTCTAATCTTCTTCTAAGCTGACATATTTTTAGAAATAATAGAAATTCATAGATACTAGACGTAAAGGTAAATTTATAGAATATATTGAGTTGAGTTTAAACATTATCATCACTTATTGCTTCTTGTTCATTAGCTTCATTAGCGATTTGTTAATTTTAAATTATTTCAAACCGTGTAGACAGATACATCAATGGACCCAAGCAGTTCATGACAGCGAATGCCAGGTCACACTCCTAACCATGCACCATTGTTAATAATGCGTCTGAATATAGAGGCTCAGGAGAGTCTGCGTTCAGAGTCTTCATAACTTTAACTACAGTAAATAAAAAAAAGGAAAAAGACCACCCATTATGGAAAGCCAAAATGGTCTTTAGTGGAAGGAAGTCTTTTTTTCCGAGGTGTTTTATATAGGCATATATAGTAAACCGTCACAGAAAAATCGGGTCTTTAGTGGGAGGTGGTCTTTATTCTGAGGGGTGCTTGTTATTGGGAGGTTCCACTATATAACTATTTCCATTCTGCCCTCAGAGTATTCTCCAAGACATCGGCTCACACCAGCGCCTGGTTGATTCCGTCATTGAGAAGGCGCAGGGCGTGCTTCAGACCACCAACAACCCTGACGTGGCCGATTTCATCACTAACATCAGCGCCAGATATGAGAAGCTCAGCACTGATGCAGAGGTAGGTTTGTCCGGTCTCTTTAGGTTAGAAGTAGGTAATTCCTTCAAGGTCAAGAGGCCCATAGGGCTTGGTGCTTATCCCCAGTTTTTATGGCGCTAAGCGGAACGAGTGATCAATGAACACCCTCTGGAGAAGACGCCAGTTTCAAGCAGTTTTTACTATACTCAGCAAAGTACTGGTACCTATTTGGCACCTGGGTGAAGTAGCGCTTTGGACTTCGTATCGAACGACCAGGGTTCAAGCCTGACTTCTACCACCCCGGCAGTATACCCTTGGGAAAGGCATCTTACACTATCCCACACTTCACTCAGGTGTGAATGAGTACCGGTTTAGAATCGGGGAGAGCTTTGCGCTGCACTGTAAGCGACCTACAATGACTTAGTGTTGATTCCATTATGTAATGTAATTATCATAGTATCATTGAGTTTGTATAAATGTAATGTTATATGATATTGTATTATTAATTGGGAATGAATAACATGTATGCCATTGTGCAACAAATTGCCTTTGAGGACAATAAAGATGACTATTATGAAATTCAAAAATGTCCAAAATTAACGTTGTGCATGACTGAATCCCCAGAACCTGGTTCAGAGGTCGCTGCAGAACGTGGCCATGCACCAGCAGTACCAGGACTCGATGCAGGCGGCCGTCGACTGGATGGCCTTGAT
>JAUEKV010331841.1:0-10536 GCA_031833985.1 Ancula gibbosa
TCAGTGTGCACTACAACTTTAAAAAGCCTTGATAAAGCAAAGGAGCCAATACAAAGAAAATGCTCTCAGGTCATTTTTGAATTTTCTTGATCCCTATTTTGAAAAAAATGTAATTCGAGAAATAAAATCTTTGTGACTGAACAAAAAGGACAAAATAATAGACTATCATCTATTACTGTAAGCTTCATATTAATTGACAAATTTTAGATGAGTTTTTAACTATATAGCAATATTGCATAATAATCAATGATCTTATAAAAATTGACAAGATAAAATTTTACTTGTATAGATCTAATCCTCAATTACAATCAGCTATTTTATTATTATGAGAGGAATGTATGAAAAGATTTTTTTGAATTGACTTAAATTTTTTATGCAAAAAAGTATTTTTTCATCCAAAAAAGCCCTAAAGCAACAAAATACTGCTGATTTTTTGTCCAGAATAGTTCATGAACTTATAAATAAATGTTCATCTTAGGTGAGAAATGTTAATCAAATCAAATTTCATTTGCGTTTAGTAAGCTCTACTCTAAAAGGAAAACAAAGCTATGGGAAGTCAGCCTTTCAAAAAGTATTTTAAAAAAGGGTCGAAAGAAGAACAAAAAAATATTTAAAAAATTGAATAACTGAAACAACAAAAAGAATCCATAGCATAGTAATAGAAATAAAAGAGATGGTGAGGGTAAAGGATGGTGTAGTATTTTTTATGAAAGGCAGTAGGGTTGGTATCAGAGGTCTTAATTCAAATCCTCACTTTAAGAAAGCAAGAAATTTGTAGAGAGGCACGCTGGTAAGGAGAAGAATGGGGTAAAAAAAAAAAGATGATGAAGGTGGAGAAATAACAAGGCGGTTGAAATGGAAATAGAGATAGAGGGAGGGGGAGAGAGAGAGAGAGAATAATATACTACTAATATAAGCTTTGGATGTGTAAGTACCATAAGACCAAATGCTCCTATCAAAGTAGGGCTGTTCCTCACATGCATGCAAAGTCTACGCACAGCACAGGCTGAGCTTCAAGACCACCTGGGCCGCCTGCCAAAAAGAGAATCAGATCAAACGCAAATGATGTAAAGTCTGTGAGAGCATCAATAAGTCAGTTAACGTGGACTAAATAAAAAAAGAAGCCTACTAAAAACAAATCTTAATATATAACTTGTGAACCTACAGCACACGGGCTACACAGAATATGGAAACGACCAATGCAAAGCAAAAGACACATGTATTTTCTTTTTAAAGGGAAAAAAGTCGTCGAAACAGTTGCTTGTGATGGTGGGAAAAAGTAATACCATGAAGGATAAATTGAGCAACTTAAAAGGCAAATATGAACTTCAGAAATTAATAGTTAAAAATGTAATGGGAAAAAACCTTTGAATTTAAAGAATCTCTTGCAAAACTTAATGGGACTGATGTAACATAAAAAGCACTGGTACTGGTATAAAATTTTAATTATTCTGATAAATGTTGTTGCGGGTTCCCAATGCCCAATGTATCCATAAAATGAAAAGGAGAAACCAGTCTTTATCAAATTATATAAGCAATTCAATGAATTGGTTTAATTATTAATTCAAATTCAACGATAAGAAGTAAAGAACTGAATCAAGATAAGAAATAACTTTTCCATCAAATGGAAAAAAAAAGAAAGTTTTTTTTAATAAGAAGAGAAGAAATTAACAAGTCAGTTACTGACATTTCAATTCATGTTTTTATTTGAGAATTGTTCTATTTGATGGTGATTTTTCCATATTACAGTATTCCAATGTATGATGACACATTTGATGGAATCAATCATTGTCTTTGAATAAAGATGTTAAATAGGTGAATGAAGTAAAGGTCGAATCCGTCACATGATAAGGAAGCACTCCACCAACAGCACATGCTTGATGTCTCGAATTGGATTCTCTTTCATTTAATAAGTCATTTATCATCATAAGAATATTTCATTAGCATGAGAAGATTTATATTTATTTTTACACAAGAGTCAGTTGTAAATTAATGGCTACGTATTAGGGAGAATATTGAATTCTTGCTATTTTTCATGCCTTCTAAATGCGTTGAAGCTAAAGTCATAAATAAATATACAGATTATATATACAATTTTTGTAAACTATAAATGATAAATTATTCAAATAAATAAATATACTTTGTTACTGAATGAAAATTTTGAAAAACATTTCATTTTCATTTACAGTGAATCAAAAATAGGGTCATAAATATAACGATCCTGTTAGGATGTGAGTGGATTTTGTTGAAATTGATTAGACACCCTAAAAAGTAAGGCCTATTGCAATTGAAAATAAACCAATTATTTCAACATCATACCTCCCCCTGAGAAGTAAACCTATCTTACAAATAGATAGTCATTCGTGAGTTGTAAAAGCTAATGCGTTATATACATCTACTTGTACATAAATATAAAAAGTAAAATAATCGATGATTATTAATTTAAGCGCAAGGGGTTAGATAAACTATTGAAGAATAAGTGCCTCATCTTGCCTGCCACTGCCCATTATTAGGAATAGTCTGGGTCTGGATCTAGATCTAAATCTAAATCGGAAGGCTTGGGCACTACACTGTGGTGACCTGCTGTGGGCATTTCATGTTGTGGAATATCTAGTAATAGTACAATAGTAGTATGTTCAGTCTAAAATATCCATATCATTGCATGTCATTTCTCATGATGAGATAAACTGGTTTGTCGTTGCGGTCTATGAAATCAACAAATACCTTAGGTGCCAAGGGGATCAACATCACTATTTCATTAAATTATTTCTTTTCAGTTATACGAGGTATCGACTCAAGACTCTATAAATGTGCAATAGCGAAGCATGGAACAGGGGTGTCAATTTAAAATTAAAAGTTAGAACAGTGGGTCTTTCTCATGGAATCATTGAATAGTAGTAAGTGCAAGTAGCGAAGAGAGGCAAGGGGTTTATAAAAAATAGTAATAATTATTCAACAGAATAAAATTGGATTTTTTTCCTTCAATTATTCTCCTTCATTTCTTCGTACTTGTCTCGTCTTAAAAAATAATGGGGTTCTAAATCCAATTTTATTCTATTGAATAATTATTACTATAGTAAGTGCAAGGTACATGAAACAACCAAGTTACTAGTATAAGCGAGTGTGGTGGTGAGGACTGCAAAATTCCATCAATTGTAAGCAACATAGGGCACGTTGAGACATGGCAGATTCACAGAATTGAAGCTAAAGAGAAGTAGGCCCATGACTCCGATGTATTTTGCTTTTAAATTCTTCAACAGTTTGCCCTGTTATTGTCACAATATAATAATGAAGCCGAATATTGTCAGAAGGAAAGGCCACCATGATTATTGATATACCAGCAATCATTGTTATAGACACGAGCCTGTATTCTGCAACGTATATATTGTAATATATGCATCTATAATATATATTATATATATAGCATATATCTGTATTAAAGCTTGATAATTATAATAATTATTATTAGTATGAAAGTTTAATATATTATATCTGTTTTACTTTTTCCTCCTGAAGACCATGATTCGATTTTTTTAACTGCTGAAATATAACAAAACTACATGTCAAATAATATTAAAACGGGTAATGAAATGATAAACAGCATTGGAAATTTAGTCCGACAACATAGTCATAGTCACACAGGCATTCAGGAGGATATTGAAATTGAGGCAAACTAAAAATCTAGGACTATTGCTAACTGCAATCATTAATAAATGCAAATCAAAAGTTAATAAATTCTGGGGACTGCTGATACATCAGTTTAAAAAAAGCAAAATGGCAAATTGTTATTCGTTCAATTCAGAAAGAAGGTGTACACTAGTACATGTAGTATTTTATGATTTTGCTTAAAAGCCTGTCTTGTCTGAAACATTTTGAAAACAGTATTACTTAATATTGGGCGGGGAGAAAGCTGTATCTAGCAAAAAATAAGATTAAAGACGAAGAGGTGGGAAGGAGAGTACGTAATTGTGGTATGGGATTGATAGGTAAAAATGATAAAGCATAAGAAATAATATATGAAATGTGCTGATGTTTGTGCAAATTAAAATAAAATAAAATTAGTTATAGATAGTAGAGGTCGTTGTCAATAGTAGTAATAGTTACACACACCCATATTCGTACCAAATAGAATTTGCATGCTTTGGCGGCTGCCCATCGCCTTCGCCTTCTCCTTCCTGTCTGGGCGCGTTGGCAGGCTTCTGCGGCTGGCCTGGGATGGTTGCGGTGTTGGGCAGAGCTGAAACCAGGCCAGTGGGCGCCCCTCGCACGTCTTGCCTCATCTGCGGTGCCGTGGAGCCGGGCGGCTGGTTTGCGTTGTTGGTCACAGTCGTAGGCTTGCCGCCCTGAGATCGAATCTGAGGCTGAACGGGAGGAGGGAGGCCGTGATGTGCCAGATCTCCACCGCTACTCGCGTTGTGGGGCGGTGGCGGTGGTGATGGTTGTTGCGGAGAATGAGGGTGGGGTTGGGAGTGGTTGTAGTTGAAATGCGAGCTGGACTGACTCCCACCACCACCACCACCACCACCGGCGCTGTGTGGACTGAGAGGCCCGTTGCTGGACCTCTGGTCACCGTAAATTCCACCCGGGGCAGTTCTGTGATGTGAATGAGATAGGTGACCCTGACCCTGACCCTGAGGGGCCTGGTGACCTCTCTGGGCGGGTCGCGGTGGATTTGAGGAGGAGGAGGGGTGCGGGGGAAGATTTTGCGGGTGCAATCCAGGTCCTCCCGTGTCGCGAGGGTCGCTCCCCGCTCGTTTTTGCCTGGAGGGGTCCGAAAAGTGGCTGGCATCACGCTGATAGTGGTCAGAAGGGGGACCCGAGGAGGAGGAAGAAGGAGGGGGGTTATCTCCCCTTCGGCCGTAGTGCGGTCCAGGCGTTATACTCCTGTTGGCGTGCATTTGCGGAGGAGGTTGTTGCAGTGAGTGGAAGGAGGAGGAAGATGAAACTGGATGGCCCATGCTCGAATGGGACCTAGACGTTGGCAAGTTGGCGGAGGAGGAAGTGTAGCCGTGACCTTGAGCCTGATGGACGGATTGTTGGCCTGAAAGTAGTAGCGAGTCCGGTCGATTCAGCTGCTGGCCGCCAATAGTGTCTGGCCTGGCACTACTGGGCGGCAATCCTCCGCTACCACCAACACCACCACCACCACTACTACTATTACTCAGTCGGGTACTGTTGGGCAAGGGGCTAGTGGTGCTATTACTTTGAGAAATGTTTGAATGATAGTTCTCCCTCGCTTCCGACTGAGGTAAATGATGATTGGGGACGTGGGCGGCAGATGACGAAGGTCTGGGGGGCTGTGCCTCATAGGGCTGCTGTGTGCCGACCGGCCGCATCGATCCCCTCCTGCTGGGCTCCCGGATCAAACTGATGCCAGAGGACGCTGGTGGCCCTTGAGCAGGTGCCGGAGGCAGGTCCCGGGGATCGTTGCCCTCCGGAGCCTCCCGGTTGGGCCGGCCCTCCCTGCCCCCTCCTCCTCCCCCTACTCCGACTTCAGGCCCGCGAGTTCTGCGAGGCGGAGGGACGGGTAGATCTCTCCGGCTCATGTTATTTGGAATGCTATTGCTGGCACTCCCGGCGTTGCTGTCAGCGACTGGATTGAACAGTTGCGGAGGGACGGATTTTGGTCGTTCGGCGGGGGCGTATCTTCCACTGTTTTGAGGGTCTGCGCCATCGTGGCGGTCTCTTCGGGGAGGACCGCCGTGGTGTTGCGATTGTGGCCTCCCCTCCCCGTGAGGTCGGGAGTAGACCCCGCGGACTTGACCCGAATGCCCCATGACGCTGGATGGCCGGGTGCGCTGATGGGGGTTGTTCTGGAATAAATTAGCATTGGCTGGGGGTCGTCTCGGATTGTGTCCACTGACCACGGAACTATCGAAGCTTTGGCTGGTAGGGAGTCCCGCCTGCTGCCTTTTCTCCGAGGAGGATGGGCCTGGATGAGATCTTGGAATGGGAGGTTGGAACTGGTTGGGTAGCCCTTTGGGTCTGTCAGCAGCAACGGGAGCTATTCCCGATTTCCTCCTCTCCGTTTCTCCTGCGAACGGAGCGGCAGATTCGTTGTTGTCTCGGTTGGTTCCACTTCCAGAGGAGTTTCGCTGCAAATGCTGATTCGAGACAGGGGAGGTCCATAGGTGAGGACCCTCCCTGCTGCTGTTGTTGTTACTGTTGTTGTGAGAGGAGGATGAAATGTTTGTGGGCTGTGCATAGAAAGAGGACATTCCCTGGTCACCACCACCACTGCCTGTACCCTGGGAGTACATGTGTGTGAGGCGGTCGAGTCTTTCCGTGGCTCCCAGAGAAGCCGGGGGCGGTTCCGATGGGAGAGGGGGAGGGGGCGGCAAATCCCTCTCCCTGTCCCTCATGAAGCTGCTGTTGCTGCCGATGCTGTTGCTGTTGTTGCTGCTGAAAGCTGACTGGCTGGACATTTGAGAGTGAGGATGGGAGTGAAAGGATGACATGAGCAGGGACGATGAGCTGGGAGGTGGATTGTTGTGATTTTGGTTCAGGGATGACGATGAGGAGGCCAGCGAAGAGTTGCCGGGATTTCTTGGCGACGACGAAGAATGCTGTGGATGATGGTGGTTGTTGAGGTTGTGGTTGCTGTTGTTGGTGTTGAGGAAGGCGTTGACCCGGCTTGAACTGGCATAGGGGGACGAATCTTGGCTCGAACTCTTCCAGTCCTCACCAGAAAGTCGTTTCTGAGACAAATACCGACTGCTGGCGGTCCCAACTTCTCCTATGGACGACCGACCTGCCCTCTCCTCGGAAGAGACGCGCGAAGAGGCTGGCGAGGCGTTCGGGTCAAAACTGGAATGGATTGCGGAATTATCTGGTTCTGTCTTGGGCGTGGACGTGGTGAATACATCACCGGCCACCGCACCGCTGGAATCGAAACTGCTGTTGTCGTGGGACAACCTGGACCCACTCATGTCCCTCGAGTTCGACAACGTTGGCGAGATTAAATTGGACGGAGTCGCTGCGACATCGGGAACATTTGTTCGGAATAATTGGGAACTCCGACGGGGGCCTTCATGAGGAGGAGGAATGTGGTGGTGATGGCGAGTGTTGCCGGAGGAATTGTCACTGCTGCGGGAATCATTGTCTGCAGTGTTGTGGTGGTGAGGAGGAAGAGATCTATCTGTAAGCTATAGAGATGGAGGGTGAAAACCGAGGTAGGGGTAAAGGTCAAATGTATGCAAATATTTTACAGAGAGAGACATATTGCGAACATCGTTAAGCATGGAGAGGTTAATCAGTGTGAAATTTTATATCATACATTTGGTATTTTATTCTTATAATCTTTTTATATTTCATAATTTTTATTTTCTTTAAACACTTTATTTAAAGAGTTCATAAGTGTGACATCTTTAATGCTCATAATGATGATTTTATAATATCTAACAATAAAAAAAGGTCCCAAAAAACAAAGATTCAGAATATAATTGTTTTGAGTTATTTAAGTCGTCATAACATTACCTTAATCAAAAACTACAACAGTACAGGTTTGCTCAACGCGTTGCAATACTTACTTCGGTGCTGAGATTTGTGTTTTCTGCAGAATCGGAATTGCGTGAAGATTTGTTGGCCTCCTTCAGAAACTGGTCCAAGGTCAACATCTCACTGCCCGGAGACGACCTCCCCGGAGTCTTGCGGAGGCCAGAGGCGGCCGGGGTGGTTGGCCTGTGGTGGAGGGGAGGGCCCGGGGGGCTGTCGCCGTTGTCCATGTTGTAGGGTTTGCCCACACCTGGACAATCGGGTGGGAAGAAATATTTTAAGGTTTAATTTTAGGAAATGGTTATACAGGCTAGGAAGTGGTTATACAGGCTGCTACGGTAGACCAAAAGTCATTTTACGACCAAAGTCATTCTAAGACCAAAAGATATTTTAAGACCAAAAGTCATTCTAGACCAAAGGTCATTCTAAGACCAAAAGTCATTTAAAATCATTAAGATCAAAAGTCATTTTAAGACCAAAGTCAGAGCAAAAGTCATTTTAAGACCAAAGTCATTAAGATCAAAAGTCATTTTATGACCAAAAGTGAATTTAAGACCAAAAGTCAGAGCAAAAGTTATTGTAAGACCAAAAGTCATTTTAAGACCAAAGTCATTTTAAGACCAAAGTCATTAAGACCAAAAGTCATTTAAAGACCAAAGTCAGAGCAAAAGACATTTTAAGACCAAAAGTCATTTTAAGACCAAAGTCATTTTAAGACCAAAAGTCATTTCAAGACCAAAAGTCATTTTAAGACAAAAGTCATTTTAAGACCAAAAGTGCGTACCAGGCAAAAGGCTGACATCACTGGGGCTTCCCTCATTCAAATCCTCACTGGATTTTGCACCTAGAGAAATGAGTCAATAAAGTCATCATAAATAAAGTTTGTCTGTGTAACTGAAAGATGTAGTATATGTCCATAAATGAAAGGAAAGAAACAAAAGACTTTGTTGTAATCCTGGTAGAAAGTTAAAATGGATTTTATACTTTACATGGTTGTTTTCTTGTACTCGTAGACATTTTATACTGGACCTTTCGTAATGATAATTTTTTCCATAGAAAAATAATGTTTTTTAATTTGTCCTTTGATAATTTTTGATAATCATTTCATCAATGATCCAGTGATATAAAAGTTAAAAGCAAAAATGGAATAATTTCATTCACTAATAATTATAAACTTTAAGATATAACATTAATTATGAATGATATTAGTACATGCAGTAGGCAATAATCTGAACAACAATAGCAATATAAAAAAAGAAGAAAGTTTTAGAATAAGATCAAGAGTACTTTAAAAATGTGAGAAATGCTTAAAGAACAATCTGTTTGTGATTGTAACTAGATCTACTATGACTTGTTTTCTTCATATATTATTACAATAAATTGTAAATAATCATAGAGTTTATTTTAGTATTAAATGTAACAGTAATATCGATGAGTGGATTTAGAGGAGGGATACAAGACATGTTACTGTACATAATAAACCAAGGACATTTGACGTGTAGATGAAAAAGGAGCTTGATATAGAAAATAAGAAAAAGCAATTTCAAAAGATCTGAGCCGAATTTGTCACACACAATTATTTTGATAAGAGATCAGATCTCAAATCCTATTCTTGCCAAACTATCATTCTTTCATTGTTTTCCTTTCTATTTTTTTTCTTCTTTTACTCTTGCTAATGACAATAAAAACATATTAATGTTAACACTTTAAAAAATGTATGATGTAAATAGAACGACAAGGTGAATATAAAAAATCAATGCAATATCACATATCAGCTTAGCAGGACTTAGCTTATATTATTATGAGAAATGAAATGTAATAGAAATCTGTCATCTTAAATTGAAGAGAATAATCATATAAATGAATATTGCATTTATATAGCATAAATTTCTTAATGATCTTTTATTCCATTTTATATTTCCCAGTAATCATAAACTTACAAAAGTAATCCCCCAACATCAAACTAAGTGTCTAGGGGACAGTACGGTCCAGGGTAAGACAGGGATAGAAATAACGATTGCACTGTACAGTACTGTCCCCTATCCTCTTCCAAAATCAATTTGTTCCTTTTTCTTTAGAAGTCAGATCGATCATCGATACATTTTCACATCAAACCTCTTCCTTTGAATAGATTGAAATCCCTTTGATCAAATTCAGACACCTTTAATTTATTTTAAAACAAGCTACATGTATTACTGATTCCCTTCAGGCACTAGATCCAGTGCAATCCAACTAAGTGAGTGGCAGATTTAAACGTGATTGCAACATAGAGTGTAGAGAGTCCCATAACCATTTCAGGATCAAAAGGATCAAAAGTGCATAGTACAAAGAGGGTGTTAATAGTCTACAAAAAAAATCGAAAAAAAAAAAGAGGAAAAGAAGAAGAGAAACGAATGAAGTGCGACATTGTAAGTTTGTACAGCACCTCTACAATATCTTTAATATGGAATTTCATTTTGCAAGAATTAAATCATTGCAAGTTTTTACTCTCTACAATATCTTAAATATGAAATTTCATTTTGCAATCTCCCAAAGAGAATTAAAAGTAAAGGAGTTGGGGTCTGAGTAGAAGCAATAACAATGGGCAGAGGTTATAGAAAATGATAAATACAAGTAATAGCATGATAAGGAACTTGTTATTATATTCTAACAAAATACAAATATAATCACAAATGAATTTATTATATAATTGAACATGCAAAGGAATAAATGAAGATATTATTTCAAACATTTAAATGTTTTTATTTATAATGTGTTCTAATTGGTAAAATAAAATTATAAATTTATGAGAACTAAACCATGACATGGCATGAACCTTTTCTTCTTTTATTTAAAGGAACAAAAATTGCAAAAAAATTAATTTAATGATGATAATGTGTTAGAAATATTTTTCTTAACTTATCAATTTTAAGATGTTGAATGAATCTACTATTTTGAAAAAGAAGGTATGCCTGAACCAATCATGCAAAACAAAATGGTGAAAGTGTTTTCAAATTCAAAGCTCTCAAAACAAATGAAAAATAATGAAAAAAATGTGCTAAA
>JAUEKV010332952.1:10647-24669 GCA_031833985.1 Ancula gibbosa
CAAAATAAATATGGCACCCTCTTGCATAGCTACAGAAATGGGAAGTGGAGATGTATCAATATCAAAATATCTGGAAACTTGTTCACCTCATCAAATTACACACACATACACATATTCACAAACACACACATGTATGCTGCTGTATGCACGCATGCACACACACACAAAGGAAAATGAAATAAAATTCTCTATGTATGCATGCATGCACACACACACAAAGGAAAATGAAATAAAATTCTCTATAATTATATGGTGAAATAATATTTTAACTCAAAATAAAATGTTACACACACATGCACACACACACAAAGGAAAATGAAATAAAATTATCTATAATAATAAGGTGAAATAATATTTTAACGACTCACAATAAAATGTTGAGGCAATAGCAGCAAGTGGTAATGTACAGGATACAAAGTGCATGTGGTGGGGGACAGTCAAGAGCTTTCACAACATAACAAGAAAGATTCTAATTTCTTCATCTTCTCTCTCTCTCTCTGGCCCATTGAAGGATAAATGTATCACTACTCCATTTCATTTCGCAGTGCCAAGGTCTATGAAAGGGGGAAGATGTTTGAAATGGGTAAAGCGTTGATAGAATTATCACAAAATCGATGATGAAACAAGTGTATATTTTTGAAAGAAAAGATAGGAACGGATAATCTTGTCACTTTTACAATCTGACAGTTTTCTGAGCATTGTGGAAAAATGAGGCGTTACAAGCTGGTGATTCAACACTCGAAATTTATCGAAATATATAAGAAGGAACTGAACACATCTTTATACATAACATTCTCAAACAAACCGAGCTTAAATGACAGCCTGACCCAATACATAATCCTTGAAAACAAGAACAAAGATTTGTGATGGGTAGAATAATAAAACATCATATTTTCTTATGGGTGAGTGACGGATAACCTCTTAGATTGAGTGAGGCCTCTTTATAAAACAAATAAATATAGAGACACCACCCACTCAAAATTGATTGTGGAAACTTTTTAAAGAAGGGAGAAAATTAAATTCCTCTATCCTGACCCTACATGTACTGAATACGATTTCAAGTAAATTTTCTTTCCTTATTCATGTGATGCCTCATAAGGAAGGCATATCAGCTTCTCATTTATTTCTTAACAATGATGTATATATTAGAGGCTGTGTGAGATTAGTGAGATCTAAAACTAAAATTTCTGTAATTATGCATTCCCTGAATCCCATGATTAAAAATAATTCTGTCAGGAGACATTAGACAAAATCATGGGAAACCATATCATTTAAAAAGTATAAGATCCTACTCATATCTGAAGAAATTTTCCTTTTCAAGTTAAAATCATGATAAAAAGAACCCCAAAACAAAAAATAAAATCTAATGAATAAAAATTGGAATCAATAATAATATAAAATTTGACACAAACTTCTTCAGAATTCAAAGTGCACACTATTCACAGCATAACAAAGAGAAAGCAAACACGTTGTCGGCCCAAAACACAGTTAATATGATCTGTTTTTAAACTACTGTCATGCTCAGAATGTGTTATGCTCCTTGATGAAATTAAAGCAAAAAGTGGTAAAGTTCCTTCAAGGCCATGAGACCCATAGAGCTGGTGCTTATTTCCAGTTGATGAGGCATGAAGCGGAAGGAGTGATAACAGAGATGTAACACCCTGGAGAAGACGACAGGTTCTCGAAGGTTCAATGTTCCCAACAAAATTAGTGGGTGGAGTGAGGAAATAATCACCAGACGACATCAGCGCAATTTGAACCAACGAGCATTTAACCCCAAGTCCAATTTACTGACCACTAGGACACAGTGCCGCCCGATGAAAGCAATTTAAATGGGTAAGCATAAATTTAAAGGAAAATCTTGAAAAGTGTTTCATTACATTATTTTATGACAATGAAATTAAATTTTGACAATTCCACGTACTTAGCCATTAAGAAGAAAATTCCTTAAATCAGTCACGATTTTGACAGGATATGCAGGTCTTGTCATAATCACATTTTAATTTGCTACATGAAAATAAGGATGAAAAAAGCAGTCAATATCACCGGTATCAGGCTAATTTCAAAGATACAATTTTTATGATTCTGTTGAAAATTTTCTTGAAAACATAAAAACGCAAGGCTACAAGCATGAATGTCTAATAAGGAAACATAAATCATAGCAAGACCCTATAGATATAAAATGATTCTCTGTGTAAAATAAAACAGTCACATCACATCTTACATAATTGTGAAGACAAAGAATAAAGATATCATAAGCCATTCACTCTCATTTAAAACACTCCTCGAACATATCTACACCAAATACATCTTGGATCATATAATACCAGCATAACGGATTGTCAAGAGGTTTCTTCCCTTGCTTTGGATATGGCAATTTATAACAGGGGAGAAAATCTAGGTGTCACATGAAATCTAATTCAATGGTCCTCACATTAATAGGGTGAGAGAACATCATAAATATGCATATGATTGTAAATATAAGTCAAGAGATAGATTTAAATAAATGTTATCAAGACCACAATTAATTGCCCTCATCTACGACCTTGAAACAAAATTATGATATACATTCAAAATATCAGCAGATGGTCATCTAGTAATTCCTTTAAGGCCATGAGGCCCATAGAGCTGGCGCTTATCCCCAGTTTCTATGGCGTTAAGCGGAAAGAGTGATCAATAAACACCCCCTGGAGAAGACGCCAATTTCTCGCGGATTCACTTTCCCAGCAGTACTGGTACCCAATTGGACCTGGGTGAAGTGTGGGATAGTGTAAAATGCCTTTCCCAAGGGCATAACGCCGGGGTGATAGAAGTCAGGCTCGAACCCGGGTCCTTCGATCCGAAGTCCAAAGCTCTAACCGTTACATCACAGGCGCCACTATGGTGATCTAGATTCGTACACAAAAGAAGAGATAAGGGGTCACTGTCATTAAAATAATTTACAAAGATATGCCGGGAACAGAAAATAATTAAATAAATACGAAGAGAAGACAAGAGTTTTTGTTTAACCAGCTATGAATAGAATTGACTTTCTTCTTACCGTATTAGTGTTTTTAATAATTTCCATCCACTTTACTACCTTAAAGATCCGTTCTTAATTTACTGCGACCAAAGGAAGTTGCAATAATTCCCCAAAGTTGTAAACGCTAGACTCAAGAGTGTGGATAATACAAGAATATAGGACCACTAAAATATGATTAATGCAATATGCATTTCTCAAATGGTATAAGCAAACAAAGACCCCATCATAAGCTTAAAGGTTCGGAAAACAGGAGAGTAAATATTTCGTATAAGTCTGACTAATCAATTCTCACTCCCTTCCTCTTTCTCTCTTTCTTTTCTCTCTCTCAAACACGTTTCATCTCATTCATCCTGTTATCCTTAATTCCATTTTCTCTTTCTCTCAGTCTATTTTAGAGAGATAAAGAAACAAACAACTCTACATTCGCACCTTTCTGTTTTGTGGTAAAATAATGGACGATACATAACAAGAAAAAGAGGAGCGATGCTGAGCAGAACCTCAAATGATCAGTCTCAATTTTGTTGCTGCCCTTGATCCTGTTCCGGAAGGTTCTCCTCCTTCTTTCCCTTCTCCAGCTTCTCTTTCTCCCGTTGGGCTGCCTCCAGCTTATCCTCCTGCTTCAAGAGCAGTATGACCTCGTCAACTTGAGACGCCGTCAGCTTCAAGTGTTCATGACTCAGTAATTCCAGAACCTGAAAATTAAAAAGCGACACAACCATTAAATTGACGGCATAATATTATAAGCATGCACATTATAGTAGCAATCGTCAATCATTTTAAGAGACAATCTTTTGTCCTTTATTATCTCATAATAAAAATGTTTGGTATAGTTTGTTCCATATTAGATAATATCGTAATATAAAAGTTTGAGCCTTATTTACAATAATCTTATGATGGCATCAGGTTTGGATAAGTGCATGTTTTATTCAAGCAGAGATTTTCAATAAATTTTCTTGTGGGCTGAAAAAACGTTCCTGCTTACCAAGTTCCATCCATGTTTATTCCTCTCACCTGGGAGACCCATATGGTTAAGCTCAGTGCACGGGTCAGAAAAATAATCTAATAAAAGTGTACCTCAACCTGAGGTCGAATGAAGTCTCTTAAGTTAATAATCTAATCTAGGAAGGCTTTGAGATTAAACGGGTCAAGAACCAACAGAGATAAAAAAACTAAGAAAGCCGCAGAAGAAAGACAGTCAGAAATAATATTTGGAAAAGGATGTAGCAGCAATGACTTCCTTTAAAGTTGACAGACCTTTAAAGCTTGAGATAGGTCGATGATTCCATCTTTGTCCTGATCCAAAACCTCGAATATGCGTCTGGCCTTAGAGTCATCAGGCAACTTCTTCAGCCGTTTCAATGCATCAATCATTTCATTGATGGATATGATAGACGTTCTGAAAACGACAAAAATTCAAATGATGGGCAAGTTAAGAATAAATAAAGTTACAAATAAAAACGATAAAGAAATTGAAAAAATAATTAAATGGTAAGCTCAAAAGATAAGATCACTATTCAATTTCTCTTACTCTTAACAAATTAATATTTTGATAAATACATGTAAACAGCACTGCAACAATGATCGATTTTGATATGGGTTGTCAAAAACGGGACAAAGGCAAAAAAGAAAAAGGAGACACACAAAAAACAACTCTATTTAACAGGGGATAGGTGTAGGAAACATTTGATTTGTTAAAAACGCGGCGATCTGGCTATAAAAAAAAGCAAAAAGCACTTACTTGTATTTATCAATTTGTTCCTGGCTCAGCTGCATATCACCCAGCTCCCTCTCCAAACTCATTTCCTCATCGTGCATTTTCTGCTGTATGTCACTCTTCTCCGCCTCAACCACGGTAGCGAGGCGAGTGATCATACCATCAACCTTCTTGTGCAGGCGCCTGGCTGCCTTGGATTCACTAAAGTCCTTTTCAGTTGCTCCGCAGACCACAGCAATATCCTTCAGATCCTCCAAGTCCTAGAAAAAGACACAGATTCAATTCACTCTCTCAAAAATACCCATTTTAATTTGCATCGTCGTTATCAATTCAAAGAGGCAAAATTAAAATGGCTGAGCTTCTAGTGCATAGGAATCATGATCAAATTCCACCAACCTAATTCCTGTGTTGTACCATTTGGAAAGGCACTCTTAAAGCTTGTTTCCTAACTTCACCCAGGTGCCAAGTAGAAGGGGAAGTAAAAATAAAACTTACGAAATATTTGCATAATATTATTCAGGAGATGTTTATACATCACTTGTTGCACTACCCACCACAGAGACTGTGGATAAGTACCAGCTCCATGGGTCTCATGGTCTTGAATAAGCTTTATTATTCAGATTCATCAAAGAATTTACTCTACTAGAACATTTAAAGGAAAAGAAATATAATTCTTATCGATATAGGTTATTATGTGAATCAATAATATGATCGACATCTAATTCCTGTCAGGTAATCTTGCCACGACTTCATTGTTCTTACATTGTAGTTTTAGTAGTTATTGTTACTAATTCTATCTTTCATAATATTATTGTTGTTATTGCTGTCTGAAGAAGAGCCTTGCTCGAAATATTACGTTATTTGGTCTTGTTCAGTCATTTTAGTTGAGAGCTAAATGTTAAATGTTTTGATTAATTAATATTTATCTAATTCCTTTGTATGGCCCATGAATATCCCAACATGAAAAGCCGCCAACCTTTACCCCACTGATGCTTTATGATGTAAGAACAAATGTTGGATGACGTAGCAAGGACTTACCTCTTTGTATTCAGACACTTCCTCCTTCAACCCCCTAAGGGCATCCCTTTCAATATCGATTCTTCTTTCCGAAGCAATTTTCTCCAAAACATCTTCCATGTCATCGAAATCTTTGGATGTCATATCAGAAACCTCATCAGAAGACTCTTTCTTGGTAGCAGAGGTTAACTGAATCTCTTCTGCGACATCAAGAACATCTGAAATTGAGGAATCAATATGATAAGGTGGTCAACACAAGAATAATCGGTAAACCTTCGATATCGTGATTAATTTGGGTAAGTTTGTATCAATGAGCTTCATTGTCTCTAGACCTAGGAGGCCGCCATCTTGCCATATCTTGGACCGGAAATTTGATGGACCAAACGGAACGGAGATACCGGTAGCCTATGCAACGCACCTCAGGTTTACCAAATAATTTATACCAGAACAACGGAAAAAACAAAACAAGAACAATATTAAACTATATCTAATTCAGATCAGTATTTACCTTTACCAAGAATAAAAAAGAATTGCTATTTACTTTAACACAGCAGAACCTCTGAATAAAGCCCGCCCATTTTGCAAAGCCAAAGTGGTCTTTAGTGGGAGGTAGTCTTTATTCGGAGGTGTTTTATATGATCTATATAGTAAACCTTCACTGAATAATCAGTCGTTAGTGGAAGGTGGTCTTTATTAGGAGGGGTGCTATTGAGAGAACTTTCCAATAGCACCCCTCCTAATAAAGACCACCTCCCACTAAAGATCAATTTTTCGGTGACGGTTTACTATACAGGCCTATATAAAACACCTGTATAACGCAAAATCTCTCATCTTCTTCTAAATACCAAACGTTCACTAAAATCTTACGCCTGGGTGAGCGAGATTCGAAGTCCTTGGCCGGGTCCTCCAGGTGTGCCTCCATGACAGTCTCGGCCGCCTTGGCCTCCGCCACGTACCGAAGGTTCTGCTCCTCCAGCTGGAACAAACAACATAATAACATTTCAAACAGATATTCAAATAAAGCAATACTTAAATAAAATTATTTTCTTTATTTTCGAATTTAAAGCGCTACTGAGCACCCCCGGGTGGATAGATTCAGTGTTATATAAATCGATTATATTATTATTTTCTGATTGTTCATTCATTTTCCTTCAAAATGATATATGTTTCACAAACATTCATGTAGGTGAACAGGAAATAATTTCATTTTGACATATTTAATTGGTACCAGCTCTTTATTTTCGGAAACATATTCCGGAGACAAATACATGTAGTTACAAGAGAAACGTTTTTACATCACCATCCTTAAAACGCAAAAAACTAACAAAATAACAAATAAATTCTAAAATATTGGTATCAATATTAGTCCTATATTCATCAAAAAGTACTGCACACATTTTCCACTAGTCTACTTACCTTAGCCTCCAATTCAAGCTGCTCTTTCTCAGCAGCAATAATCTCTTCTTCCCTCTTGATGATATCCATCTTAGTCTTGTTGTCAATCTTAGCACCAGTCATCTCGGCAGCCTTAACCATGGCCTCATCAGCCTTGAAATCAAAGCAAATTGACAAAACAAATCCTTTAAAATGTTATTTAAAAAATAAATCAAAATCATTAAAAAAATCCAAACAAGAAGAATCCAATACCTTCCTATAATTAAAAGAAACCATAAGTAATTTAAAGACAACACACATAAAAATGTATTCTTTTAAATGTGATTTAAACAATTAAAATAAAAATCATTTAAAAGTCGAAATCAGAAATGAAACTAACACCCTCCGTTAACATTTTTTAAATTGTCAAGAGGAAAATCAACATACAGCCGTTTCTGGGAGTTGGGTAATAGTTGCACTGATCTTCTCCTCTTGAGAGAGCGTCTCAGGAAGGTAGAGTGCTCGGGAGAGCAAAAGCAAAGAGGCTGGGATTTTCTCATCCAGATGCAGCTTTAGCCACTGCTGTATCTGGGACTGAAGCCGACTTTCAGACACACCAATGGCCCGCATCCCCCTCGCACGGTTTGCAGATTGAAGCTCTGCAATCGTCAGTGACTCGACTCCTTCTTCCTGAATCATCTGGAAATATACAAAGTTATTGTATGGTAAAAATACAGCCGAACCTCCCAATAGCACCTCTCCGGATGAAGACCACCTCAGACCAAATACCAATGAAAATCCCACAAATTCTTTAGAAGATAATTTATAAGATGAAGATCTTAATATTTGTCATTTCTGATCGGCGCACTCCAGCCATCTGGAGTTATAGTTATGAGATGAACTCACAAACCACAAGGCCACCCTGCTCGCATAAGATAAAGATACATATGTAAGGACCATCACACATTATCAATTTTTGTCTACATATTTTATCATAGGTATAATTTACCTCATTTCAAATTTACCGTTTGATGAGAGAGATAGGAAAAGTTCAGTTTAATCAATCATTAAAAAAATGTTCTGTTCAATATTACTCATATATGGGATTTCATTTGCAACGTTTGAACAGAGGCGCGTTCCACAGGCCTCTGTTAGCGGTAGTCGGTAGGTCGGTAGCCTAAGGGAGTGGTCCATAATTATACTGCCATATAAGCATTTTGGACCACTCCGTTAGGCTACCGACTACCGCTAACAGAGGCCCGTGGAACGCGCCTCAGGTGAGTAAACTTTGATATTCAATCAAGAGACTTTACTGGCTTTATGCATGAAAGTTACAAAACGAAATGTTTTTAAATATTTAAAAAAATAAATATAGATGACTATCCTACCTTATCGTCCGCCAACAGTCGGCGCAACTTCATTTGGAGGAGGAATCTCAACAGAGCGTCACTGCCTATGGGTGTTATGCTCAGCATGATGCAACAAGCTCTGAGCTGCTGACGTGACAAATTGTCAAGGGTGATCTCGTCTTCAAAGAGCTTGGCAAATTTCATTATGTCTTTTGTGCGTGGTTTGATGCCTTGATCTCTAATCTGTAATAACAACAGAAAAGAAACATTTGATACTCAACTTGCAAGGCAAAATTTTAACTTCACTAGTATTTTGTTATATAATTACATGTAGTAGAATACATGAATTAACCGTTTTATTTTCCACATTAAATAGTCCATTTGCCTAGGCTATAAAAATAAAAATTGTTCAATGATCCTATAATTTCCACTGTAAATTTTTCTCTTTATATTTCAAAAACTAATCTTGAACAGAATGAGAACATCATAGAACATATCTTATGTAAAATAATAAAATAATTTAGCACCAGTTATCTCTTTAAATTCAAATTTGTTCTTAAATATAAGAAACTGTAGAACAAAAATAATTATAATGAGAAAACAAAATACAGACCTTGTCTAGGAAAAGAGAAAATGATTCGACAGTTTGTCCTTCCTCCTTTTTAGATTGAACGGCAGATTCCTGGATAGTCTTCTGCAGGAACTTTGCCATTTCAATTTTTGCTTTTAATGTCTTTTTAGCCTTCTCTTTCTGAAATTAAACGTTATTTAAAAGATCAAGGATAAATGTTTAAAAGAAATAACAATCTTAACCCTTCTTGTACATGTCATCACGTAAATAATGCATGAGATGGTTCTAACCCATAAAACACTGTGAAGAACTAACAATATAATATGACATTTAGTAATAAATAAAGTAGTTATATAAATGTATAAATGCGGCTCTCATGGCATCAAGCAGTATGAATCATTCATAACCAAAAGATTGTTGATTCAGCATTTATTTATCACTTATTTATGCAAATTAAAATTGAATAAGGAAAAGGAGCATTACATGAATAGAATTACAGCTTTAATTCTGATTATAAATCACAAAAATGAGAGAAACATATATATACATTTATGGTCGCCCATTTAAATTGTTTTATAAAACCCACAGTAAAACAGATCAGATACAATCAAAGTCTCTTTACCTCTCGCTCTGCTTCAGCAAATGTGCTTGGTAACATATTTGGGAACAACTTCAGGGCTACAGGTAGAAGGAACTCAGCAAAGGGAACCAAAATAAAAACCAACATTGGTAGGATTCTGAACATATCAGCCGTTGTCCTTACAAGCTAAAGAAATAGAAAACAATATAAAAGGGGATAAAATACTTGTAGTCGGCATCTCTAAATCAAAATGCTGGGTAAAAATATCATCTATTTCTTACATAGGTTTTACATACTGCCCCTTTTTCTTGAAATAACAGTGAAAATAATAAAAAGACAAAAAATATTAAATACAGGATGTTGAACTCTCAAAATAATGTTTATCAGGGAAAGTATTATTAAATAGATAATGTTATTAGATTATATCACCCAAATCATAAAATTGAAAACAATGCAGATCCTACATGTAAAACCAAAAACTTGGTAAGTTCTTTACATTACTAATAGAATTTTAAAAATAAAAATATAAATTTAATAGATTTTTAAAAATTTATTGAAATAAGTTTGCATCTTATTAAAAGTGATCAACATATAAATAGAAACAAAACTTAAATGGAAATTTTTAGAAATCAGCATACTAGTTTGTAAGCTTTAGCCACCATTGACACAGATTAGACACTTAACAAACAAAACAAAATTCAAAATCGACTAACCTGTTTATGTTCTCGTCTAGACAATGTCTTTCCATTCAAGAGTTGCCAAATTAATTTACAGGAAATCCTGAGATCAATGAATAATAACCGAAATCCGTGATAGTAATGCTTCACAAAAGCAACTCCTTTTTGCGCCAAGGTCTTTTTTGCTGGAACTAGAGTGGTTTCGTCTGGGACATCTGGGACAACTTTTGATTCTTCAGCCTCCTTCGCACTCTCTTTGAGAGCTTTTACAGTCTGCTCTACTTTAGACTCTTCTTTACCCAAATATGAAGTGGTATGAAAATATCTTGTATTTATAGCACCAGCAGATATTTGGAAACCCGTAATCGAAAGTATTGATGGTTGTAATGAAAGGCTAGCGGGTACTTTAGTAGACAAACTTAGTTTGTTTGATGAAGGGTTTTGGTGTGATCTGTCATTTCTATATTTTATATGATAACCATGGGTTTTGAGCCACACAGTCTCAACCATTCCTTGAGATGAAGTTGCATATTTCTGTGGATAATAGTTTCTATCGGATGATCTGAAAAGAAATAACATAAAAAGAATTTAAACATTACGTCATTATTAATTTAAACTTTTGCAAGAATTAAAATCGAAAAATGTAAAAAAGAGACATCACATTCGACTTGCAGAGCGCGTAGATCAAAATAGTGAGACAAATTTCAATTGAAGAGAAAGCTTAGGCCAGGGGATGTTTGAATAATATGAAATCCTATTATAATTTAATATTTGTTATCACTATAAAGAGGGACATCGCCTTCTCTAATTTTTAGTGCAGATCTGGAATTATTTAATTATAAAAGTCGTTAGCTTGTAATTTATGTCTGATTAGCATTTAACCGGACAATGCGAATATATACATTGCCCATCTTTGAATCTTGGGTGATAATAAAAAGAGAAATTGTGAACTGTCTAATTGAAGGCAATGTCAATCTTAAATCTCACATGTGATTGCTTCATATTATTTATCCATTTAATACACCATCATCATTAATTATAAACTTTAAATCTATATTTTGTGCTGATGAATTTGTGTATCCTTTTTATGTGTAAAACAAAAAATATTTCATCCCCCAACTCCCTAAGAACTATGAATTGCATTTGACTTTAAATTATGACTTTTCATTGATAATTTCTCACAATGTATGAACAAAAGCAATAAAAGAAAGATTTGTAATTAAATTCACTTACCCTGGATCACCATTATAATATGTACTACAGGATCTACAATGTACTAGATTCCATCTGTGCACTGAAAATAAGCATACAAATTACATTAAAATGGTTATCAACACATGTAATATAAATATAAATATGTAGTATTTACCTTTAAATATTAGATCTATATTCTATATCTTTAAAATGATATGGTACCTAAAATGTTTAATGTGATTGTTTTACTAATATTGATAGCACGTTATATAGTGCCTTCAGCCAGGTACTCGTTTTACACCTGAGTGAGGTGGAAAACATAAGAAAGAAGAACCAAGGCACACCTCATGCACTATCAATAACAAAAAGGAGTTGTCATTCATTCCAATTATTATAAATCCCAAAATCAAGGATCTCTGCAAACAGAATAAGAATAACTCAGTCGCTATACAATTTAGACACAACCATCAATAAATTTAAGCCAGCTTTTATCCTAGGGCAATGAGGCTGACCTCTCTATTATGTCTATTCCTCAAAACCGTCAGTTAAAAGTAAATTCCATAGGCCCATAGAGTTCGTGCTTGTCCCAAGTTTCTGCGGTGCTAAGCGAAAAGAGTGATCAATGAACACCCCTGGAGAAGATGCCTGTTTTCCGCATATTTTATTTTCCCGTTAAATTGTGCTGGTACTGGTACCCACTCGGCACCAGGGTGAATTGAGGAAAAAGGTGTTAAAGTTCGTTTCCCATGGGCACTAGACATAACCGGGTGTCAGGAGAATTCAAACCCACAACCATTTGTTCATGAGTCCAAAGCGCTAAGCACTCGACCACCATGCTGCCACAACCGTCAATTGACGTTGGATAAACAAACTTTCATTTCACACATAAATAATACTAATAGTAGGCCTGGGCACATCCAACAAAAATTGGACTCGGCAAATCCAAACCCGAACCCCCAGAGACTTTTCGATTCCAAACCCAATTCCAAACCCAGAAGTAAAAAGTAAAGAGTCTAGTCAGAGTCCAAACCTGGCAAAGCAAAATGTTAAGTCACATTATTGGGCCTAGATCTAGAGATCTAAATAAAATAAAAAAATATATATATAGAATCTAGATCTAGATCTAGATCTCTATATTATATTTCTATTTTTAATTCTATCAGTAGAATCTATCTAGACTCTAAAATTTAATAATTAAAAAAATTAAATGGTAGGCCTCCAGCCCCTTCTAGAAAAGAAATCAATCAAGAATTGATTTCTAATTTAATTCATATATGATCTGGGATGTCCAGTTATGCAGAGAACCATTATCATGCAAGTCACAGAAGATTACTAAGAAGCCTTCAAGAGGTCACTAACCTCAATAATATGGCTCTACTCTATGCCTACCTAAGGCTAAGGCAGGCTAAGAGCAAGGGCACTAAAGGCAAGGCGATTCAGGTCATGACCACCCAAGAAAGAGTTGTAAGAGTACGAGTAGGCATGCTAATCAGAGGTAAAGAGTATAAATACGCCAAGTGGAATCATACATTAATTACCTGAGGTGTATCCTAGAACTCTAAATCGATGGAGAATTTGACTAGACATAATGCAAATTAAACTGAAAAAAACATTGGCGAACAATAACAATAGTCCTTGATTTGATGTAATAACACAGTGACAGTCAGGGTCGGTAGTCGGTAGTCCGCAATGTTGATAGTTGTTGTTGATAATTCGTGTACTGGAGTACGATTCTTTAAAGGTAGTCGAACATAATATATTCTATACATGATTCAGTTATTTTAGCAGCTAGGTAAGGCATTTTGTTACTACATTTTGTAATCGATTTTATACAGATTAATTTACTCCATACTAAATAGCGGTAGAACAACACAATCATTTGTACCCATGTGACCCATAGACATACATAGACTGCGCATTACGCACCAAGAACACAATCTACGCTCCTAAAAGTACGGAGCCACTTCACTTTACTTTTGGGCATCTCTCGCTATTTTACCATGGTTACGTGCTGGTTGTAACGGGGACCAAACAACTTGGGAAGCTTAGCACGTATTTATATTATCGTGAACATTAAGCTATTTTAATGTAAGGTAATATTAATAATAATAATAATGAACATGTTTATAGCACTCAATGAGCAAGCTCTAGGCGCTTTACAAATTCAATTTCATGTATAGAATAAAGAAATCGAAAATCTCGTTATAAAAAATAAATAATAATAACAACATAAGATTTTCGTTACAAAAGCGATAAAAAAAACAATTCATGGAGATTAAATTTAAGTCATTACAATGCAAAAAGGTGCGTTTAAAGATTTTTCTTTAAAATATTTACAGATTTTGACTGTAAGGTAAGGTAAGATAAGGTGATGTAAGGTAATGTAAGGCAAGGAAACGTAATAATAAATATACTAATTATGTTATCACCTCACTGCGATAAATTACATCCCCCTCCCACCTCTCTCTCTCTCTCTCTCTCTCTCTCTCTCTCTCTCTCTCTCTCTCTCTCTCTCTCTCTCTGT
>JAUEKV010332953.1:0-14078 GCA_031833985.1 Ancula gibbosa
GTGTGATGTCCATCGTCTCTCATTTAACAACACATTGCATTGTTTACGAAAAGGTTTTTCGTATTAAATAAGGAAATAATGAAATAAGGAAGAGCAAGCATTTATCAAAGACAGCTCCAGATGAGCTGACCCCTTGAGTTACAAAATGGCATTTGCCCCTTCACCATACATCTTCCTCGCTCACACGTATGTTTTCTAGAACAATGCCATACGGGACAGCTCACACAGCTGTTTTATAGAACCATGTAATAAGGGACAAGCTCACATGACTGTTTTCTAGGACCAAGTATTTTGTAATAAGGGACAGCTCACACAGCTGTTTTGTAGAACCATGCCATAAGGGACAGCTCACACAGCTGTTTTCTAGAACCATGCCATGAGGGGTACATGTAACAGCCCTGGAAGGAAATGTTTCTTTGATGCTGCCTCATTTCTTTCCTTCTTTTGTGAGTTCTTGGCTCCTTAAAATCTCAGCATGGTCATTTTTTAAATTTAAATCTGAAATGTTTGAACCAATATGGGGAAATAACTGTATTAATTATTTTCAACAGATAACGCAGTAAACAAAATAACAATAATGATGAGAGAAACACATTGTGAAATTCTGAATTGGATTTTTATTTGAAAGATAAGGGACACTATATGTAAAGCGCTAATAAATGTGTTTCTGCTATGGAATAGCCAGACAAAATTCATTTCATTTACCAACAAAATTATCATTATAGAGGTAAAAAGGGAAATGGTGGAATAAAGAAAGAAACACAAAACTAACCACAGGATAAAGCAAACAAAGACAGTGAGGCATGAAGACAAACGTAGAAGTAGAAGAGATCAAACAGATGTTATATATATATCAGATAAAATGTGTATATTATACATTGTATCTAAAAACAAACCCAACCATTATTGTAAATAACCTTCCAAACTATATAATATGAATAAATGATTAAAGCATTCTATAAGAAAAAGATACAGCAAATTTATATGTTGCTCTTGAATTATATTCTAAGTTAAGCTTGTTAACACTAATAAGATCGCCATAATATTGGTGATAGGATGGCTACCACCTCCACCTCACAATCCATGCAACAACAGAAAAAGAAGATGTAAATTTTCATGATTTAAATCATCGTACAAAGGTTTACATTTTCTGATCATATTACAAAAATGCCAGTGAATATTTACTTCGTGAATATTAGTAAAGTATAAATATTAGTTTGATGATTAATGAAGACGGAAAGTAAACACTTATTAAAGGGAGCGGAAGAAAAGAAGAAATAACAGTATAAAAGCAATAGGAATGATATGCATGAGGTCTTAAAGCCTTCAATGTAAGAGCCAGATTTACGGAGTGTTATTTTGCAGTTCTAGGAAGTACTAGGACACGTCTGTTAGAGAAAGGGACACAGCACTAGGACAAAAGACAAGGCTACTGCATCTAGTTCAAATCACATGCTGCAAATGTTTTTTAAGTCGCATTATTTAGTAACCTTTGTTTTCGTTTTCACTCCAATTTTTCAAACACTAATTTCAATATTGGCTGAACTACAATACTTTATCCGATATAACTGCAATGGTTGAAATGAAAATATTCAGACTTAGGAAGACGATGTTAATCTATAAGCCCCATATATTTATTTTTTAAATTCATCAACCAAATGCATCACTAGGGTATAATCATAATTAAAATGTTAACAATAAATAGCAAAATCACAAAAATGCCAAGGAATTTGTTGAAAACACAAATAAAAGTTAAACAAAAACACACAAAATGAGACAAAATTGAACAATAGACTACAGTTAGTGCAAAGTGCCATATCCAGTGAAAAATATAAGTGAGGATACGCCAGGAGATGAATGTAAAATGTTTAAATTATAAGTATTATATTTATATTTTATTAAAAGTAATATATACATGGATTTGACAACAGAGTAGCACACACACACACACTCATTCTATTTATATGTTTATTTATGCCCATCACTCTTTTCCTTAGGATGGAAAGTAAGCTGATAAATATCTCCCATATACAAAAAATGATAATGCTTTTCATTAAGTGCCACTTATACCCCGATCATAATCAAGATAAGAACTAAATATCATAATGGATGAATGACAATCTATACATATGGGCGAGTTCATAATGATCCCAAATTTTGATACAAAAAGAGCGAGAGAAAGATATATGAAGAATTCATATAAATGTAACATAAAATTAAAATGATACTGAGATTACAATTAGAATTGTTCGAATGACAACTTATGCATATGATATATCTCAAATTTATATTGTATGCCAGCATTATGCAAGAAATGAAGGCCCAGCAAAGGGTCAAATTGTAAAGTGACTTCAAGGACAGTTTTATATAAACAAACACAAAAATAAATCACAAAAAAAAACTGAAGAGTGTAAAATTGCTACTATCACACACATAATGTACATAGCTTCTACAAGTTAGAAAAATTGCGTATAAAGGTGATTCACGTGTGTTTCTTTTTTCTCTTCAACAATTGGAAACGCAGTAACCATATTTCCTATTCAATATTTGTCACAATATGTTATTATTTCAGATATCTTTAAATAAATTTCATCTTCACCCCTATAAATAAATTAATTAAATCATTTATTAATTCAATTGTACAATGCATATATATATAGCAAAATGTATCAAGATATTCCCTAAAATAATTATAATTATGATGAATGTAGTTGCTGCTATCATTGTGTTGCCTAATAATACAATATGAAGTTGACGGGGTAACAGGAGATTGTAAGTTGTGTTGCAGTTCTCTACCTCAGACAGAAGAGAGTATCCAACGCCTAAATGTGTACATCTCAATGACCGGCTAAATAAGCATGCACAAACAAACGAACTTCGCCTTTACTACAAATTAACCGTACGATTTAAACAATTAAAATGCATCCATTTTGGACATTTTTATTTCATATTTTTTTCTTAACGAGGCCCCATGATTTAAAAGTTATGCATTGACCCGGCCCTAACCATGGTTGCTGGATTAACCTTGGTAAATCTTGAGTCTGATTCTGTTATAGCTCAAATCACACTATCCAAATTAGAAGGGAAAGGAAACAAGTATATAAATGCTGACAACTTTTTGATTTATAGATTTACAAGGCTCTATGATAACTGCCATTGAAAAATTCACAGAATAGACAATCGAGATTCATACAGAGCAATGATAAAAGGGACCCCTAATAGCGATTGTATGAGTCGTTTGTTTGCTATTCCTAGATAAACTGTATAATTATTTACTATCTTTTAAATAATAATAAGAACAATTTTTAATGTTTCTATAATATCAGAGAATCAATTGTCTTATTTCTGATATGAAATGTTTATTTAAATTGAGAATGGAAAGAGGATGAAATTATGACAGTGCAGAAAAGGATTTTTTTTTGGGGGGGGGGGGGGATACTTTACTCAATCATCAATATATATATAAGCCAGCAATCAAGAGCAAGAGATTTGATACAGCTTATAATAATTCTCTCTTTAAGGAAGACTTCTTTTTTTAAAGACTGATCTCTTGTTCCTTTTCATAACACAACATATCAGTCAGCTTCACTCAAAAGCCAGAATTATATATATTCTCCAGAGTTTTGATGAACATAGAGCAAGGGAGCGAGAAGAAAACAACATGAAAGAAATAAAAGGAAGGATGATTTAAATATTCTTAATTCCAGTCAGGTGATCAAATATTGAATGGGATGGGTAGAATTCAAGAAGAAACAAACAAAACAAAAGAGAACATAAATTAAATACAAAATTTTACCCCCCAAAAGATTAATGTCTCTACATCAGTGAAGAAAGACCATCATCCGTAAGATCATCTAAATAATAATTAGAGACCACAACCACCAGTCTCTTCATGCATTAGTAATGCATCTGACAATGGAATGGTATGATAATTGCACAAGAATTGATCGGAAGCGATGACAAGAGCATGACAAAAACAAATAACAACACCTTCGTCAAACGTTATAGGAGAGATGATGGCTGACTAGAAGATGTTTGATGGAAAGGAGTTTTGAGCCACCATCGGGAGACCTAAAAACAACGAAAAAACAATGCTCTCTCTTTTTTTTAATAATAAGCATTATTTTGGGTTTTATCTTTCCTAGTACAGCCCTGAACTAAGAAAAATCCTATTTAGATGAATCAAATGAGCTATAATTGTCGGATAGTTTGTTGAGATGGGAAAAACGGCAAGAAAATTTGTAAGACGAATCAAACGTACTTTGTTTTTAAATGGTGTGTTTAATAATAATATTAATCAATAACATTAATAGAATAATAAAGAACAGTAATGTTTACAGATAAAGATGGAGATAAAACTTATAAAATTATAAAATTTCCATGAATACTCTAAAGAGAGATAAGTATATATATACCTTAATATAAATATTTCACAAATTATAAATGATATGAATTATATAAATTGATTGTAATAAACGGTATTACATGATATATTGAAAAATCTAAGAGAAAACAGAGAGAATGTCCTATTGTGCGTACACTAATTGCAGCTTGAAATAAAGGGAAAATCATGATTGTGCATACAATTATAATTTTAACAAATGGGTTAATCCTCTGTGAATTAATAAAATAATGAATCAAAAACTTAAAAAACAAAACAAAACATTAACACATTAAAAAACCCAACAAAACGAGCACTATCAACGATGAGGAAATGTAATGAAACCTATTGTCCCCTTTGCCCAAAGAAAATCCAAAGATAATAAAGTACTTGGAATTCTATATGTATATAAATATTTTTGTGTTCAACACACAAAAACAATTCTACAGACACTATAAATATTATAAGCGTAATGATGTCATCACAGTTTATCAAGGAAAAGAGAAGAGAGGGATACAAAAAAAAGGTATGCTAAACAAAAGATGTTTACAAATTTCAGGAAAATCAGATATACGAATGAAGGAGATTAAAAAAAAACTATTAAAAAAAAAAAAGATAACAACATACAATTAATGTATCAACAACTATGTTCAATTATTGAGAATTTTGTACAAATACAAATTCAAAATTTAGACAAGATATAGTAAAAATCTACAAAGTGTGGGGAGTTTGAATTGAACTTAAAATGGGAACCATGAAAATCATTCAATGTATCAAAGTCATTGTGGTAAGTAGCAACAACGGTTGCCAAGTGAGAGGTTAAAATGAGCTGTTACGATTACAGCACCGGTGCATATGATGAAATTGGTAATTAAATTGGAGTGGGACGAAGACAAGATGAGAGAAGAAGAAAAACCTGACTGGCAGGAGCAGTTTCTTATGAATTCGACAAACACAAAAAAGGGAGCCTCATAATCACACAATCTCTTAGATTTTTCAAAAGTCAAAGGAAATTTCTAGAAAGCGGATGATGAAAAGCGAGCCTGTGATCATGAGCAATGAGGAACTCTGTGGTAAACACTAGTGCATGCGCGCTCACACAAACACGAACACACACACACATTCCCCACACCAAATCACACCCTTGTGACTATCAATTCTCTCATGTACTCTGGCTCGGGGACTGCTCACATGATTTCACAAAGCAACCAAAATCATCGCCACGGTTGCCGCACAACTTCAATGAAGATTGAAAAGAAGAGTCTTATCAAAAACATCATGATGACAATGTGAATGGGGTATCAGCTGTTCTATTCAAGATAAGATTCAACATTAGTAACATGCCAAGAGGCAGTGAGCGGATATTAAATATCTGTGTTGAGTTCAGACACCGTAGAACTTCCTAGAAGTGTTGCCTTCCTTCATGGCAATGCATGCTAGAAAAATAAAGAAGTCATAAACGGCTATTTGGATATTTCCCCGGTGGTTGAGCCTGATCGGTGGAAGTGTACGTTCTGCCATTTGCTATCTTTCCGCTGCCAAATTCGCGTCTCCTCCGAATGCTTCGTGTTGGGAAGTCCATTCCTGGAGAAGGAAAACGGATGGGATGGTAATTATTTTAAATGCCATGCATCAAGAATTTGACTACCCAAATAAAGGGTTTTCAAAGATATGCCAAATCTATAAAAGTAGAATGTGTGGACATCAAAGTATTGTTCTAAGAACATTGTTGAGCTGGATATATGTACACATTGTTTGGCGGCATTAGCATTTGACACAAACCAAACTAACTCGCAATGCTAGCTTATAAGTCTTTAAAATGTCTTTAAGAACACTATTCCACAAACCAACTATTCTATATCCAACCATTCCACAATCCAACTATTCTACAAACCAACCATTCTAAATCCAACTATTCCCCAAAAACCAACTATTCGAAATCTAACCATTGTCAAATCCAACTATTCCACAAACCAACTATTCCATAAACAAATCCCCTACAAGTCATGCCTAGTGATAACGAGTTCACATCCCCCACCCAATCCCCCTGTCCAGCAAGCCTACCTGTCAATAAACTGTGTGAGCCGCACATAGGCAATGCAGGCTGCGTCTTCGCCTAGCAAGTGCACGTGGGGATTCAGTATACTTGTATTGACGGGTTTGTTGTTTTTAGATAATACTGGGGATGAGACAAATTAGTAGTACAAAATTACTATGACATTATTACATTTCATGGTTCAACACTGATGATAAATTCGAATGAAGAAAAAAAAAGAATGAATAAATATAATAATTTCTCATCGAATTAACCATTCTCAAAAAGGTATGTGATGAAAAATAATAAGATCAATCTTACAGAAAATCAAATGAACATAAAATACTCAATAACAGGAATAAGGCGAAAAATAGATCAAAGCAATTAGGAGGCCAATCTTTTTCTTAATTTTTTGCCATAAATATTGAAGAATAAGTAGAATCAGGTTAACACAAAAAAGAATAATTGGTCTCGTAAGATTTCCTCCATTTCCAAAACCACCACCGCCACACATGCAGGGCAAATGATGCAAGAAGATCATCCCATAGACAAGACAGGAGTTCTACCTCAGTATTTTATACAATAAATATATCGGCCATCAATATTCTTTCCATTTCTCATTAGAGAGATTATAGCTGCAATGTTGTCTCTCGATGATGAATGATGAGTGTAATAGGCAAACTTTTACATGGCAGATTTACATAACATGTGGAGCGATTAGATATATATATATAGATTTAGAGCAACTAGATAGGGATTTATTTTGTATTGAGAAATGATATGTATAAGTAAGGCATTTGTCGTAAATCTGCTATAATGCATCGACAATTAATCAAACTAATGATCAAAAGTCCTACGGTATGATGGTATCCTATTCAAGAGACATAGGAGAGAGGATGAGGGAGGCAGAGGCCAAGGTGTAGCTTCTAAGATTGTGATCACGGCCTAATGAAATTTGGCCCTTTTGGCGTGACACATGTACAAGCAACTTCCCCTTTCATCAAAAACGTTCTAGTCATTATAAGACAATGAATCTATGGCATAATATCGACTGGCTCATTATTTTTTCCTCTGTATTTTCTTATTGTAGTTATACTTGTACCTTCACAAATTTACATCAAGTATCCAATAGCAAATTTCCATTCCTTAAAGAGCCCTACCACCTGCTCGATTTTAAGCTATAACGTTAAAGATTAGCTCATTCCACGTTTGTGCAGGACTAGTTAAAACCTACCCTATAATATCCATACTAAGGAGTGCAATCAATGGAAAATTAAGTAACAGGGAACTCCCTGCCTACAAAATGATTTCCATGAGTTATCATCCTTATAAAATCATGTATAAACAAGTTTTACCAAAATGCCCAGGAAACCAAAATAAACAAGATACCTATAACCTTCAATATTGTCCAGCCATATTGAGGATAGCCCGGAATGAGTTATACCTAAACAGTAGTCCAGGTTTAAGAGTTCCATACAGAGGATGATTGGCCAGTGTGAATTATAAACCAAAACGTGAATCAGGGAAAGAAGTGATGGATGGTGTCAAGTTTTTCAGTAGGAAGCAGAAAGAAAACGAAACACTGTTTACTTTCTGAGTAAATAAAAAGGTCCATTCCCGGAGTGCATATAATGTAGAGAAACCTGTGGGATATTTGGAACAGCGCTCACTGCTTCTAGGAACTGATTGAATTAATTCCTCTTTATTACAGGAAAAGGTGGGTTAAATTAAACGATCTTATAGCTAAATTGATCGTCTGCATAGACGAAAAAAGCTGTATATAGAGGATCAAATCTATTCTTTTAATCCGTAATATTTTAGGTTACTTTTCCTTTTCGCTTCAGATTCCAAAATTTATTTAAGATACAAGTATTTCTTAACCTAATTTTTTATTAGTTCAAAATGGTAGTACAAAGAGCATGACATTTGTTAGTGGAAAAATCTATATTACAGTAAAATAATAAGGTTGGGGGGAAAAATCTTTAGCACAATGGAGAAGCAATGCGCTAAGGGTTTGTGGGGGACAAACTATCATAGCAACGATGATATCATTTTTCTTAAAAGTACAAACTAGATAATATGTGTGTTGTGATTGTAAATTATAGTGATGTTTGTTAATATTGTTAGTATGAATAAGATATTGTTGGATGTGACTGTGTGAGTAAATGAAATCATGATTGGTGAACTGTAAATTGTTATGCTTAGAAATTCAATTATTCTATTTTAATTTCATATTTATGTTTATATATAATACTATAAATTCAATTCCATTGCAATGAACGTGTACCATGACATGTAATTTCTCTCAATGAGATAATAAAGTTGTATCTTATCTTATATAGAATAAGCAATAACTATTATTATAATTATCAGTATTGTAATTTATTACTTGTACCATCATTAGTGTCAGTACTACCAATATCATCATTTCTAAAATTGTTGGTTCAAACAGAAAAGGGTGTCTAATGTGGGAAGGATGGATCTAGAGGGGATCCAAGGAATAATGTGAGAATTGCTCATGCGGCTATCTCTAAGAAGGAAAAAAACAAACCTGTGTCATTTGCATTTGCTTTAACTAAACTTGCAGCTAAAATTTCAAAGGAAAACAAAATAGTAAGCGTGAAAAAGAGAAGTGTTTAAGAGTACCTTTAAACAAAATGTTTTTTCTGTCTCTGTTGAATAGTAACTTCAAAATTTCTTTTCATTTGATCTATTCCTAATCAAGTAAGCTACATAGGTATCTTTATAAACAAATATATCTCCATATTGAATTCCATCATTTAACAGACATTTAAACTAGACAAAATGGCTCTTTAGAAAATTGGACCGCCGACTAAAGTAGTAAATGCAATCTGAGATAAAGATCATCCTGTTACAGTAACATTACAAAAAGAAAATTTCATAATATTCTAAAGACCAGTCAAAAAATCCATGACGACTTTTTTCTTTTTCTTTTCTTTTTGACCAGAGTAATGATTAACGATCGGCAATGAGTTGTCTTGAAAACGTCTATGTTACGAAAAGAGACTGGTTCACAAACATTACAGTATAGTGTCAAACAAAAGACGAGTAAGAAATGTAGTAACAAGCACAATAACAAAAAACATTTCAAGAGGAAAAATATATCAATACTTTGCTGGGGCTCTCCTGCATTCATGTTCGACATAACCCTAGTTTTTCTCTTCATTTAATCATAAAATATGTAAGCCAGCAGGATCTTTATATTGAAATTAATAAATTTTAAATAATGTATTTGAAATTGTGTTACATATTTAAGGCAGTTACAATACATAAAATCTCAAGGACACTGAAGATCATGAAGAATACTGGCACAGGCCACACAGCAAGAATCACTCACCATGGTCAAAATAGAATTTATGGAAGTCAAGACCGACTATGAGGTTTCCCAGCGCTTCGGGCTCAAAGGAAGTTAAATGCGGGTCGACCAATTTGCTGCATGAGGAGAAAGAAAATGGAAAGTAAAATCAATGATGCACCCTCTGACTCTTGTGGAAAACATGAGTTTTTGAAATGTCATATCATGTTTGCAGATTTAAAAGAGCACATAAGCATTATAATCTTGTGATCGCATGCACTCACAAAAAGTTGGAATAATTTGAGAATATTTCAACAAAACAAAAAATAATCAAATTAATACTGTAGACCATAGGGTAGATCGTCCCAATCTCAGACAGGTTTCTCCTACTTCTGACAAGAGTACATTCGTAGAGGACATAGAGCGAGTATAATGTAACTGACTGGACATACTTTTCTAAAAAACCTTTCTTTTCATTGGCTACAAAGTACCCATCAAGCATTGTGGTTAATAGTTTTTTTCTAAATGATCAAAGACATCATCAATTGTGCTTCAACCCAATTTCGGACACAATGGTATCTCAATGGGACAGTGGATCTGCCCAATCTCGGACGCATGTTTCAACGGTCAACATAAAAATGACTACAATTGGGTTAACACTGCATTATTTCGCATACATTTTCAAAAGAGTTGAAGATAAATTCAATGCGTTTCATCTTGCGTTGGAATGATGATTATATTAAGCTGCTTCAGGGGCTCCAGAAGGAGTTTTCTAGGACCAGTAGAGTTTGTCCGAAATTGGAGCTTGACCGAGATTGGGACAATCTACCCTATGCTTAATGTCCTTTTCTAAAGTAATTACGGGTAATAGGCTGATCCTCGTGGCAATATTGGTGAATAGAAAAGTTATAATAAAACGTGTAATAATAATGCTTCTATTGCGTCAAAGTTCACTTATACAATGCTCCAATGCTTTACAACACAATATACACATTCAGTACATTATAAACATAAAAGTAATAGCTATGTCTAATAATATCAATAAAATAATATCAAAGAAATGTAATTACATCTACAAGTCATATATATGAAAATTACTAAAATATAGCTGATTTGGGCTATTGTCAAGGTAAAAAATGTATGCTAAATCTATTAAATAACATTAAAATGGTGCGAATTGCGCAATAAAAATATAAAAAAAGAAGAAGTAATAATTAACCAATGTGACCACAAAACCAGTTGTAATTAATTGTCAGCCTACGTGTATTCCCCATAGTCTCCACCGGTTATGGCTTGCAAGAGTTGTTCAGTCAACTTGATAATTTCTTGCTTGCGGCCTGGGGAAGAAATATTGGAAACATTAGTTTTATTCTATTAAGGACAGCATAATCACAAATGTTGTTGTCTTCTTCATCGTCTTACCAAAGTTGTTAAGTTTTGACTCCTGTGTAATCCTAAAGAGTTGGGATAACATAAGCATTTATAATACATTCATATGTGTGCCTCTTGAGACTGCCAAAATACAACCAAAGTCCATCAAAAAGTTTTCTATTCTTTTCTTTTATAATATCCAAGATTTAAATCATGCTCTAGGCACTTTACAATAATTTATCCCCTAAAAGGCCATTTCATTCTTAGGTTCATCTCAACTCCATGGGGAGCATACAATATGAGACTTTCATAAAGCACTCGAAATTAGTATTCTGACAATATCCTGCTCTGTCTTCAGCCAGGTGCTCGTTTTTGAAATCTTGAAATCTTTTTCTCCCGAAAATCATGCACAATAGAGTTTCTTGCTTTATATTATTGTTTATGTTAAAATATTACGAATAATAACTTGATAAGAAAGTGAATTAAAGAAATTAAATGGTTCCATTATTTCCCAAAATTGTGTCATTACAAATAAAGGAAATATAAACTTCAGCATGCTGAAATCCAAATTATCCCAGTATGCAAGAACAACCAATGTCAATGGATAGTTGTGCCACTTTAGAAAGACCATATTTTGATCAATTAAAACCAACTATCTGACACCTAAAAAACATGCTTTAATCTTCTGATCATACAGACACAGACAGAATCTTCTGACCAGTCTGAGAAACCATGTGAACCCACTTTGGGAAGAGTTCAGAATAAAATACTGGTAAAAGATTGTTGTCATGGCGATGACATGCATATTATAATCTCTGTCCCAACATACTTGTAATGTCATATTATATTATGCATACAAAATTTTCCTGTTTTTACATATTGGTGATATAATATCATAAGCATACACAATTCCCGAGCACAAAAAGCATGGATTGTAAGCACACCAAATTTCAATCAAATTGATGAGTTCTAGTATTTATTAATTTTGCTTCAGCTTTGTTTTGTTTTTTATTTTCGGTTTTAAAATGCCTATGGAAAATAAAGAGTAAAAAAAAAATACTTGTAAAATACAGCTGGGCCTAGTAGTAAGTTTCACAATCTGCCTGAATAATGTATCAATTTGCCACAACTATTAGAATATTCGACACTCCAGCCTTTTTGAACATTGATCCGAAAAAAATATGACCCATTATGTCGAGGGATACTCTAAATTAGAATTAAAATATCAACTATATTTTAATTTCAAAAGTCTCACACCCACACGCATGCATAGAATAGAGTCATGCGGAAGTATTCCGTCTCAATGTCAACTAACTGGACAAGAAAGTTTTTAAATGATGAAAAGTAGAAAAGTGAGATAACATTTCAAACAAATAATGAACGGAATCATTCAATTGTTCAAATAGTTAGTGTCGAATACCACAGCATAACTGCAAAAGCAGATTAAATTCTCCTTTAACTATATTTGTCCCAGGCACAGATTTCAACTCGGGAGGGACATCATGCATCTCTCAATTGAAAGACAATGTTCGAGGATTGGGAACGTTTTCAATTATTGAAGTAAAAAATTCAAGAGGCAAGTCCCATTCAAGTTAATTCTCCAACTTCCCACAGTTCAAAACAAAAGTTTCTTTCGTCAAAAGTCGAAGAAATGTACGTATGGTTTAAGTTTAGCTCACATGCATGAAATTCCCCCATATTAATTATTGGAAGAAGATTTTAAATCAACCAAAGACAGTCATTTGCTGCCCTAGACACCACCGGGTGTAATGGGTGAATGTATGTATGTATGTATGTAAAGAAACTCATTTGGGAAATTTGGAGGAAAGCACAATCAAATATGTATTGACTGAATCAAGCGGGTAACATAGAGAGATAATCCAAAAACTCATAATTCAATTGCGGCATTCCAGTAAGATTATTTCAGAGAACATGAAACCTATCATTAATGTGAAAACAATGCGGATGGGGTTGGGAAGGGGTACCTCTTTATGAAAATAACAAGTCATGATGTCACATGAGCTAGGCTGGGGCTAAACAACAAAACACTGTTTCAACGAGTGAGTGCTAGTTGTTCTGGCCCAAATATTTCGCTTTCTAAATTCTTAATAAATTCATTTGGGTGATTATGACATATATGTAAACTGTATAACTGTATAAATGTATTGTGCTGTTCATAATTGCCCCTCTGGGATTAATAACGAATATTGGAAACAAAATGTGCGTGTAAATTTTAATGTGTATATAAATAGGAATGAGACGGGGTGGTGGACAAAGGTGCACGATGTTTGTGATTCAGTGAAATCCACAGTTGAAAAGCATCCCATAGAATTTTGCCTATTGAACCTAATTGTGATCTACTATGGACAATATTCCTTCATGTGATGGTTACAAAATTGCTATTGATTGCATTTTTAGAACAATATTCTATGTTCATATCTTTCACTTATTTGACACCAAAAGGAAAAGATTTTATTCTGGAAGCAAATAATATTCTTCAGATATCCAGACATAGCAAATCACCAACCAATCTTAATATATATATAAATATATCACATATATATCCTCTTTGAATAAACTTGTGTGTTCCAATATTAATAGTAAGCACTCATAATACATAAAATCATCACAAGAAATAAAGAAAGGAAAATAGGGGGGAAACATCTTCAACATTATAATCATCAGCCCCAGCCTAGACATACTTCGGCAAAAAAAACCAATGAGGCCAGGACACCGGGACATGAGATAACAATTTACCCCTGGGTCAGACAACTTATTGTATTTTGGCAATGATAAAATCCTAATGTAAACTACATGTTAGTGGTTATATTTAGATGTTATAAGGAAAACCTACAAATGCTGATTTGAAATAATCAATAAGCATAATCATGAAATTGCCTCCCTCCGGTCAATAATTCTATTTTTAAAGTAATAATCTGTCCTGTTCTCTCATTACTGAGAATAGGGAGAACCAG
>JAUEKV010332954.1:0-10531 GCA_031833985.1 Ancula gibbosa
AGAGAGAGAGAGAGAGAGAGAGAGAGAGAGAGAGAGAGAGGGAGAGAGAGAGAGAGAGAGAGCGTGAAAAAGAGAGACATACAGAACTCATGATAATAGAATTTCAAATGCAGCAAATTTTTGCTGATGACACCTTATTTTATCATCAATCAATGAAAGCAATGCATCAATCAAATAATCTAAATTGATCAATACAACATCTCTAGGCCTAAGGCTTGGCGGCACAGTGGTCGCGTGCTGCACACTTTGGACTAATAATGATCAAATGGTTGTGGGATCAAATCCTGCCGACACCCAGTTTTGTGAAGTGCCCATGAGAAAGGCACTAAAACGCATTTTTCCTCACTTCACCCAGGTGCCAAGTGGGAAAGTAAAGCTGTCAACTGTCAAGAAACTGCTGTCTTCAGTATTCATTGATCACTCATTCAAATTACAGAATCAATACTTTTGATTCTCTTCCCCTATCCTATACTATAATTCATTGTCTTAGTCTTGGAGTTGTATGGTGATGAAATGAAGCCTGGCTGGCAATAATACTGAAGTTTGAAGGCATGATCAAAGTCAAAGACAAAACCCAATTATATCTTAGATCTAGATCTAGATCTACTGGATCTAGATCTAGATCTAGATCTAGACCTGGGCGGAGACAGTAGTACCAAGTAGCGCTTTTTTGCCACTTTTGTTTGGGGTAGAATCTACATATTATTTAATCTACCGTAGATTTAGAGATCTAAAAGTAAAAGAAGTTGCTATTTCTGGCATTTCTGCTCTTGTTGTCAATGTTGAGTTGTAGATCTAGTTGTACGACTAGAATATATGATATGTAATAAGTATGAAAGACAGGGGGGAAATGCATGTGAGTATGAGCAACTTACCTTTTCTGCTTGACTCGAGAGACGGACTGATATAATAATTGGAACGGCTCGTAGTTCGTAGCCTCTATATCTTGTACATGTATCAAAACACAGGCCTACGCGTCACAATGCAGAGGCAGCGTCGGCGAGAGAGAAATAGCGACAAAAAGATCGCTTCATCCTTGACCCTTGACCTGCAAGTGTGGGCAAATAGGTTAAAGTTTGAAGGTCACAATACAAGACCAAGGTATCCTCTTTGACCTACACATTATGTTCGTCTAGTCTTTGTTGACCTAAGTTAAATATGGCCTTGCCTAAGAATAAGACAAACGCGGATTTCGATTAGGCTAGGCTTGATTGTCGATTGATGGATAAAGCTTGTCCGCAGTCTTGATAATAGACATATTATTTAATGTCTTTTGTCCTGATCCTACTCCACACTCTCTCTACGGTCAAGCAAAGAATCGTTGTGTCAGTGTCAAGTCAAGTCTACACCGAGGCCTACACTCTACCAGAGAGTACAATATAATCAATTCTAATCTTGGAGGAGATTCTAATATTATTGACTCTACTCAACAGGTTGAGCCGTTCACACACAACATAGGCTATGACTATCACAATCACATACTGCACGCACAGCAACACATACGTACATGTATAGTATGTAATGATGTATGGCATTTATTATGGATTTTTTTGTATTTCCCTGTAGAGTGTAGACCGGTTGCTGTCTCAATCTTTTCCACAATAAATCGGCAAAACAAGCCACCGCTGATTATTGATTCGGTATACAAACCACCCAAAAGCACAGTGGACCAAAATACACTGTACACATGTACTAACATTTCTTAAAAAACGAGTGGGATATGAACTCGCCACCTCTCTGTCAATAGGCAACCGCTCTGTACTTTAAACCATTGTTTCCGCTAAGCCTTAGACAACGGGAATCATTATCTAGATGTGGGCCTATATCATTGTTTTAGGTAGGCCTATAACCTAGATTTATTGATATTTCATGTAAACATATAAAGGCACATTATGTATACATTAAAGAACATTCATTGGGTCAATATACATGTAATACCTTTTTTCTTAAATAGCATATTATTATTGAGAATCAACGGAACGCATTCGCTTGATTTAATGATGTCATCACAGTGACGAAACACACCGTCTCCTGTCCCCGCATCCTGTCCCCGCATCATGCCAAGTCTAGGCATGGGAAGCATTGAACAACCGTCAGCTTCGGTGGTTGAATTTATAAATAGTAGCTGTTCGGGAACAAGTGGACCAAAAAGCTACTGAGTGGACTGCATTTTTAAAGCCAATGAAAGCTGGTGATTTCCCCAAATCTTGCCCGCCCTATGTGTCTGAAGAGGAAAATACTAAGTGCAGTTCCGTAAGTGAACAGGCAGAGAACGGGGATTTTCGAACATAATATTGTGTCACCCCCTTTTATTGTCGCATGTCATGTTCAACTAAAAGTCACAACAATAGTTAACTGGGACGTCGAAATATATTGGTTTCACTTATATAATTTGTTATACCGACCATTAAATTGCGCAAGTATTATGGGGATATATCTATGGTTGTAGATTTACATGTTAATACCGTAATAACATCGCCAGAGGTTTTCGGAAGGAATACATACCATGCTGGACAGAACAGAGTAAAAAAAAACTACTTGAAGAATATGAAAAAACGCAAGATCAGAATACTGCGGAAGAACTATTACACTCACTACAAGAAGGTCGTAGAGAGAGTGGATCGAGGTGGTTGAAAATCTCGACCTCAGTCGTTCAAGCCGACAAGCCTGGCAAACCATTAACAAACTTGGCCCTGAATCTCGGCAAACAAGAACGGCCCCAATAATCAAAGCAGATGATATAGCCAAAGAAATAAAATCGCGAGGGCAACATATACGAAACCACAAGTTTGAGAAACAAATTAGAAAAGAATACCAAAAAGTGCTTAACTCACAACCAAATGCAAGCATGCTCCTTACCGCCCCAATAGGACAGAATGAAATGCAGGAGGCTATCAAACATATTTAAAATGGTAAGGCTGCTAGCATTGATGGTATATACCCAGACATGATAACACATTTAGAACCTGTTGCAATTCATTGGCTAGCCGCAGTCATGACTGATATCATAGACAAAGGAACATATCCACAGGTATGGAAACATGCCAAGGTAGTGGCCATTTTAAAACCAAGAAAACCACCTACAGAACCATCCAGCTACAGACCCATATCCCTGCTTAGTTGTTTGTACAAACTGTTAGAAAAGATAATCCCCACTAGAGTTACCACCTATATAGACCCCTGCATACCAGCCGAACAAGCAGGATTCCGACCACAAAGGGGAACCACAAAACAGGTCTTAGCACTAACATCTTACATAGAGGCAGGATTTGAAAACAAACAAAAACGGGAGCAGTCTTCATAGACTTTTCAGTAGCATATGGCACAATTTGGACAGGAGGGCTGATATTAAAGTTGGCCAAAATAATTCCTTGAAGAAAAACACTCAAGATACTATCTCACATGACTGACACCAGACAGTTCCACGTTGTACTAGGAGGGGAAAGGAGCAAGACAAGAAAAATAAAAAATGGGGTCCCGCAATGATCTGTTATAGCACCAACTCTTTTTAATGTATATATCAGCGACATGCCTCATACACAATCACTTAAACTATGCTATGCTGACGACTGGGTTTTGACTCATCAGTCTGCGGATTGGACAGGAATTGAACGCGTACTTAGCCAGGACACTACGATAGTGAAAAATTATTTCGACAAATGGTACATGTGTAACTGAAAATGAATGCAACAAAATCAGTGGCAACAGTATTCTATCTGAATAATAACCATGCACGAAAACCGCTTATCATCCACGCTGGTGAAAATATTCTCCCAACTGAACAGAATCCAAAATACCTCGGTGTAACTCTTGACAGACAACTTAGCTACCGAAAACACCTGGAAGGTTGCGCAAGTAAAATCGATAAAGAAATTGACTACTAAGAAATCTGGTAGGAACATCTTGGGGAGTAGCACAGAGCGTTCTAATAACATCGACACTAGCCCTATGTTACAGTGTTACAAAGTACTGTGCCCCCGTATGGACCAGAAGTTCCCACACCAACATCGTCGACACAAAATTGTGGGGGTCAATGAGATGTCTCAAATCCACGCCCACACAATGGATCCCTACCATTAGTTCAATCGAACCTCCACACATCAGAAGAGAGGAAGCAAACCAGAAGCTGATCAATCAACTGGAAGAGACACCCGATTACATCCCCCTAAAGCAAATAGTCAACAGCGCTCCGTCAACCTCAAGGCTTAAGTCGAGACGACGGTCAAAGCTTGATGGTTTCAACGTGACAGACGCGTGGACGGCATAGTGGACACAGGACATCCCAAGGGGAGGACACGTCATAAAAGGCACTACAGTGACTCTCCCGGGATTCAAAGATTCGAAAAGAAAGAACTGGGTCACAGCAAACCGGCTCCGTACAGGACATGGCCGGACTGCATCAAACATGCATAGATGGAAGCTTGAGGAATCGCCGGCATGTCCACGGTGCAATGGGGAATCGTAAAATAAAAACCGATCACATCATCCTCGATTGCCCTATAACCAAACTCGAAGGAGGGTACGAGACGGTTCACATGGTACATGTACTATTGATAATAAGGAATAGGCATTCATAATATTATGATATTATGGTTCTATTGATTATGAGGAAGAGGCATTAATACGATATCCTGGTTATAATGATCGAGTTCATAATTCGTACATGTTTATTATTATGGTATAACTAGAGGAAGATACTATTATTGCCTCGACATGCATTTGCATTCATTGCTCGACAGGCTGTCACCAGAACGTGAAGATCAGTCTGAGAAATAACACGATGGATTGTCCACACTATTTACAGGCTATGTGGTCCGGTCACACTGGGGTCTCATGTACGCTTTATATAATTATTTAAAAACATTGATATTATTGATAGGATTTTCTTGAATTATTAATACATGTATTGTGCTTTTTCTCTCAATCATATTATACAATACATGTAATTATTTTATTCTTCTAGGGCATCATTTGATAGCCGAGTGTAAGCATATCATTATAGTTTTACATTTGTACTTATGGTAGCAGATGCTGCTGTCGAGAAAGATTATACATGTATTTACTTTTATAAGACGAGTAATCGATTGCATTGTTCTTTTACCGGTTTGATATAATAAGTACATGTATGTAGAATTATAGAAGTAGATCTAGATTCTAGTACTAGTGAGTGTAGAAATGTTTGAAGGCATTGATGATTTGATGCTTTTCAATATTGTAATGTTTTGCTTCCCGGTGGGTGAATATTGTTTAAGTATAAAAAGAATACCGTACGTATTTGTATTTAAATCATGGCAGTCTAAAATAATGCATGGGGATAGGGCAGACCTGCTTACTCCCTGCAAAAGGAACCTGTATTAACCCCCACCAAAAACCTGTATTCTGAGGCTGAAACCTGTATTGTTACGTAACGGCAATTAATTGCAAAAATAAACAACTATTTTAGTCTATGTATTATCTCTTTATTAGCATTATTCTTTCATTTCCCTACTATACTGTCTCTGGGTTTATCAAAGGTTACAGTGGGATATCTCAGGATTTACTGGGAAAAATGCGATATTGGTCGACAAGTGCCGTAATCTGTAAACTGTAAAACTTGTATTTTGGCCCAAGCAACCTGTATTCTATGCTGAAACCTGTACTAAAGGAGTAAAATACAGGAAACTGTAGGCCTAACTGGTAAGCAGGTCTGGTATAGGGTTTTTACTACATACATGTATAATATGCAAATACGTATTGCTCTCCAGCCTTCACTCAATTCACAGTACATGTGACTCGTGAGTACAATGTAGAGCTGAGAACAAACCAAATTGAAGTACATACATACACTCAAACACGCTTATAACGGTATGTTGGGGACCAGACAATTTACTTCGTTAAACGCTATTTTGATATAAACAAAAGGAGGCAACTCCTTGAGTACAAATGTACAACTACAACGCATGTTACGTCCCCTGACAATGCGTAGCGAATGTGATCCGGATGATGTCCGGATCCAGACCACAGAATATTCTTATTCTGTGATCCAGACATCCGTCCTGTGTTGTTTATTTATGCTTTGATTTTTTAAATGTTTGATTATTAGAGTCTAGCAGTAGAATCATGTACACCGAACGTAATGTAAAATTATTATAAAAAAGAGAAAAACATCTGATTCGCATATCATGCCCGTGAACCACCTTCATTGTGACGTAGACATAAAATATACCGGGACTAGATCATTCTGTCGGTAGCCTGGGGTTTCTATTGATCAATAAACACTACAGAGTGTGTTGCTATATATATACGTTATGATATATCTAGCCGCTACATGTACATGTATTGGCATATGATATTGGTAGCCTATGTGTAGCTTGCATCGATTGATAAGACACTGTAATAGTCGGCAGGGGCCACTGTTTATCATCCCCACATCTCTATTGTAAATACTGTAAAGTCATGTCCAAGCAGACTCCAGTAGCATTCCAATACACCAAAAACATAGCTTGGCATAAGACGGAAATGAAAAATACTTTGATTAATACAGTGAGCAAGATACACCCCTTCACAGTAGTTCTTTACACTTTACATTACGAATGTTAGTGACAATGACACAATGCCATAATTTGTAGTCTTTTACCATACAGTATAATAAATGAACATGGTGTATGTTACAACAAGTAACAACTTACTACATTACATGTGTACAAGTCATCTCCCTTGCACAACCCTTTAGTAAATGTCACTGACAGGAACACTTAGTAGAGAAGCATGCTTCCAGTTCAACCCACCATGTACACGTCATGTACAACCATTTAGTCTATGTATTATCACTTCTGTGTACACATGTACTACTACACTGCCTCTGGGGTTTCTCAAGTACAAAGAGGGATATCCCTGGGTTTATGTTATTGGGAAAAATATGATATTGGCTAATATTAACAAGTGCTGTAAACTATACAATCTGTATTTTGGCACAGGCGACCAGTATTCCATCATCATGAAAAACCTGTACTTAAAATACAGGACACAAAGAACTGCCCCCTGTCTGCTTAGCCAATTAAACCCAAGGGTCTATAAAAAGAAAGAACAGCATACACATTCATCTTGGGTAACAATAATTTGCCAAAGAACAACATAAGTCAATGAATATAGACTGCTGCAAAATTTATTGATTTCATTTAGAAAGTTGTGTTGGGTCTGCTTGCAGCAAATCGTGGAGCATGCAGCTTCCTGTTGACTCTGTGGGGCAGGGGGAACTTGATTTTCGAGTTCTGCAAGAGATAAAAAAAAGTAAATTTAGACAAAAGGTTAAAAGATAATCACAGAATTATCAATATAATATAATCTCAATAATGTGAAACATACTTTGTTGTCCAGTCTTTAGTACTGTCCCCCATTCTTTACATTTTTCCCATCCCCTCATACCAGTGAAAATGCAAACTTCAAAAAGAGATATCAAATTTGACACTCATAACTGCCTTGCGATCGTTTTGAGACAGGATCGTGTAATTGTGACATTCTGTTTACGGCAGTCGTTACCGGATGGAGTATTATAATGCTTGGACCGGAAAGATCGGCCTGAAACTTTTAAAGCTACGATCTTCTAAAACAGGATTGATTTCGACAAATCCGTGATCACTGTCAACAAAATTTTGCAAACTAGTGTTTAATAAAGTTTGTGTACTTAATTCAAGCAATGGTCGTTGTTTCTGTGTTCTAAGTTTAATTTGTCTGTTCTGTGAATAATATTATTCTTTAATAAATAGGTACTGGAATTTTTTGTGTGTAAATCTGAGTTATGGCCCTTGGTGCAGGAGGGAAAGGGTTTAGACAGCTATCAATAGACCTTTAATCAGACATAGCCAGTTGAAAATAGATAATGATATCAAGATCGATCTCTACCACTAAATCCAAAGACCACTAAGTGAAATTCAAAGGGACAACAAACATGTGTATACCCAAAAAAAATTGCACAACGCCAAACAAGTCAAAGTATTTCCTCGCCTAATTACAGAAACTGTGACAATACCCGAGGTTTATTATTCAAATAAACCACGGAAATTTCAGTTGAGTACTAGACAAAAACAGACATGTTTAATCAAATCCCCAGCAATGCATTAAAAAAACGCCCAACAGTATTTAATAATTGCTTTACTACTTAACTGGACAGCGAAAACTAGGTTAAAATAAGAAGAGGAAAGTTTAATATATTACACTAGCACATAGGCACTAAGTGTATGGACGGGAAGCTACCACAATACTGTTCAACATTCCCACCTCAATTCTTAATATATACACTCTTATTTCATTTTTTTAAATCATGACGGCACCACAATTTAAACAGGTTTATCATTATTTATTTATTACCACTGAGATAATTAGCACCAGCACTACTTACAGCAATGATTGCGAAAAAAGAAAGAAAAAAAAGAGCATATATGACAAGATCCTAAATATTGCCGCAACAATATGCTTTAAATGCCGTAATAGAGGAAAAAGATTAAAATAACTTACATGAAACTGAATGGTGCTGGGACGTCTGCATTTGTTGGCAGCAACCTCTTCCACTCGGATAACATGAATAGAATGGGCACGGGCACGATGACGGGCTCCCATGTCACGGTCTGTGAACGAAAATAAAAATATATAACACCACATGTAATGTCAAAACAATATTACTTATTGACTTAGTAATCGACCAGTTTGAAATCTCAGACGAGAGCCAGAATCGCGAACATGTCAGATATTTCGCCAAAAATTCCCAGTTTGCCACTCAAATAGGATTATCTACAGTTAGGTTCATATGTAACAACCAGATTCACTTCCCTGGCCCAGGTAAAGGACAGGAAAGGCGACTGGCTGTCATGAATATTGTAGCACAGCTTTGAGCAATTTTAGTACAAAAAGAACTAAAACCACTTCAGTACCATGCACAACAAAATCCATTATGATTTATCCGAAGACAATATAACGGTTAACAGCTGAAAATGGCACATTCAATATGGAGGGGGAACCACTACTACCATTTAAATATAAGGTTTTTGAATTGAAATAGTTATAATTGAAACTACCAGACAAAAAAGCTAATTCAGGGGATTAATCAGACATCGATATTTAGTTAGATAGAGCTCGGCAAATAATTTTTGTTAAAATGAAGTTGTTATGTCATATTTCTGTACGAGTTACGTCCATTAGCTTAGCTGACCAGAGCAAATTTGGCAGCATTGACTTTGTGTGCCTAATTTGATGATGCGCAGATTATATGTGTGCTTGAGAATCGCGTCAGTACTGATCAACTGGCATAAAATGATAGGTCAATCATGGTCAACCAAGATTAGAATACATGCGCTAAATAGTTGATTTAACCACGAAAGAAACTAGATTTTTGATGAATTTTCAAACAAGTACATGAACAACCTGAACTAGGTCAAACAGGAAGGTAAAAGAAATACAGCCAGTGAACTTGAGCACAACCCTTTGCACATTATACATCATTAATAAAGTGTCACGTTAATGTAACAACCAGATTCACTTCCCTGACCCAGGTCAAGGACAGGAAAGGCGACTGGCAGTCATAATTGTTGTAGCATAGCTTTGAGCAATTCTAGTATAAAAAGAACTATAATCACTTCAGTACCACGCATGACAGAATCCCTTAATCAGAAGACAGCTTAACAGCTGAAAACGGCATATTCAATACGGAGCAGGAAAAATCCACTACAGTGGTCTCTGGCTAAGAGACCGCTTGTTCTGTGAAACAGAATTTTCTCTCTTTATATCACATGCCTAAGAGGCCGCTCTAAAAGTATCAGTCCGTTTAAAAGGCAGATGTTTTTTTTACCAACACGTGGAACGAAACAATTTGTTTAAATTTAAAAAATGAGAAGAAAAAATGTATCATAAGGAGAAAGATGAACTTCCCTATTGTTGCTTATCTTATAGTATTTAAAAAAAATGTAACTCACTATCTGCATATTACGGTCAACTGGAAACGAAAGTAAGACTGCTAACCACTCTTCTGACACTACAGTGTGTTTAAATGTGGTATATGTATATAATAAGGAAGTGATACCGTATTTAAAACGTATGTATGAATAACCACTGAACTGAACCGACGCCACTTATATTCAAAAATCACTAATTTCGGAAAATAGAGATTGGAAAACGAAAGTAGAACTTTCCAACTATCAATAAACAGCACTCTTCTATGTGCGTTTTTAACTGCTGTAAAATAATGTGATACAGTATTTAAGATGTATGTATGACCATTGGACTCAGCGGGCGATCAGAGATAATCCCATAACAGGCACTGTAGGGTGTCTTTGTCGATTTAATCAACTGATCAATGGTGAGCCTTCCTCCTTTTTTAGGAATATAAATCATAATTTCTAATGCTGTAGTTCATCTCTCACATAATATTTTGAGGTTGTATCGTTTTCATTAAGAGTTACAACACCCCTCCTTAAAGAGCTGCACTGGCTACCAGTCAAAGCTAGAATAGATTATAAAATATCTACACTTATTTTCCAGACTTTAAATGATCCCTCATTTC
>JAUEKV010334065.1:0-10529 GCA_031833985.1 Ancula gibbosa
AGACAGACAGACAGACAGACAGACAGACAGACAGACAGACAGACAGAGACAGAGACAGAGACAGAGACAGACAGACAGACAGATAGACCGAGACAGACAGAGACAGAGACAGAGAGAGACAGAGAGACAGAGAGATAGACAGACAGAGACAGAGAGACAGAGAGAGACAGACTGATAGACAGACAGACAGAGACCGACAGAAAAATGAACAGACAGACATACTTTTATATTTTAACAACACTTCTAACAGAGGATATACAAAATAAAAACCAAACAATGAGTGTTGAGCTAAATCAAGAAATCAATAATCACATTTTTACAGAATCATACTAATCAATTATTGTTTAAAAATTACCTCATCTCTGTAATAGTTGGAGTTGGAACACTGAGAGCTGACACCAGAGCAGAAGCATCTGGTACAGCCTTGTTCATTGTCTCTATTGAGGAAAAAGTAGCCTTCTTGGCAAGAACTACATCTCCTTCCAACCGCATAAGTCTAGAAATGATAATACAAAGAGAAACGACAGACAAATTAGCATGTTGGTACGTCTCATAATTATTTTATTAATGATGTTATAATATAATATTATATAGATGATAATTCCTTGTATAATACGAATTTTGTTTACTTATCGATTTGTCCCGTTAAATATAACAAGTCATGATATAATGGAAGTTTCACGATAGTTATGTAAAATACCTATTTATATTTGTAATTTGGGCCAAAGCATTTGAAGACAAATTATCATGAAGACATGAAAATGATAAATGTGCTATTTGGAGTGAAATATTTACAATTCTATAAATATCAATACATACAAGCAAGATGATAGTTACTTAAACTTTATATTCAAAGGGCATAGAGCATGATATCAATCATGGGTATGTGCTTTACAAATGTAACCAAAGGCAATTATTATATCCAAGCCTCACCTTGCATGGGCATTGTTGAGAGGCAGGGTTGCATTGAGTGTTGGCAAGTGTGCCTCTATCATCGCAATCACAGGTCACATCTGAGAGGAAGCGAATGGAAAAGTATTGTTATCATATTTATTATCATATTTATCATATTTATCATTATTATTATACATTACATGGCATAATATAATATTATCAATACTTTTGCAAGGAGAGTTCCAAATATTAAGGCGTAGTAGTGAGAGCAGTAATCCTACTAGACATACAGCATAATGTGGTAGTTTGCCATTGCTTTCCCCGCCGACTTTCCTTTCACAGAGTCTACAAAGCATTGTCCAGACCTGGTACATCTTGAACATTGATCAGACGCTCTACCAAGCTCACATGTCACTCATTAAGTAAATTTGGTCCTACTAAGTCAGATGTGAAATGAAGAAGCACTTACTGATGACTTTGCAGAAGTCTCCAATCCTCATCGGGTCACCAGTGTACCCATCAGCACATCTGTGAATCAAAGAGCAAATTGCTATAATTCCATATAATACCCAACAGAAATTACCACACAATAACAAATATCTTCATCATTTAACGGAGGGAGAAAAACAAATGTCAGAAAGGAGAAGATTGACGTAAGCTTTTAATATGATACTAAGAAACCAAACATGATTATCAAAATTAAAGTATATTAGTATTATTGAAAAAGTTATTCCAATAAATCAATTTTGGTGACCAACGTTAAATCTATCTAAGGGGCCACGGCAAAAAGTTGTGTAAAAGACGTGGACAAATTGATGTACAGAATTATTCATTTGGACGAATCAATGGAACAAGTTACCATGTTAGGTGGTGGATGCCAAGGATGTTACTGATATCAAGATTAAGCTGGACAAATTTTGGAGTCGTAGGAAATATAAACTTCGTCCTGCCTGAGATTTAACTGTACATGTATTACACTTCTTAAAACTTGTTTAGAGTGGATATAGAGGCAAGGGCCTTTCAACCCGAGATGTAGATATTCTATTCTATTAAATCATAAGATTCATTTTGTTTAACACAAAGTAGCTGACTGGTTAGGGGATTCGGTGAGAGGACATGGGCAACGCTAGCAATCGCTGACAGACCCATGGGCAGAATGTAGATATTCTATTCTATTTGATTCTTGCCTTTCACATACATTTAACTGTACATATATTATATTCTTTAAAACTTGTTTAGAGCAGATATATAGGCAAGGGCCTTTCAACCCGAAATGTAGATATTCTATTCTATTTGAACCTTGTCTTTCACATACATTTAACTGTACATGTATTACACTTTTTAAAACTTGTTTAGAGCGGATATAGGGGCAAGGGCCTTTCAACCCGAAATGCAGATATTCGATTCTATTTGAACCTTGCCTTTCACATACATTTAACTGTACATGTATTACACTTTTTAAAACTTGTTTAGAGCGGATATAGAGGCAAGGGCCTTTCACCCCGAAATGCAGATATTCTATTCATTTAAATCTTGCCTTTCACATCGGCGTCCCACGTGTCCCGGGGGGCAGGAAGTGCAGGTGACCTGGTTGTCAGAGTCCATGCGGCAGTCGGGGCTGAATCTGGAAGTAAAAAATATAATGATCAAATGATTCCTGCTATTATTACTGCTATCATTATTATCATCATCATTATTATTATCATTATTATTATCCTTATTATTAGTATTAGTACATATTTTATCATTTTATCATTATTATTATCATTTTATCATTATTATTATCATTATCATTATTATTATCAATATTAATAGTATTAGTAATATCATCATCATTATCACAATGTACAAATGATTGCTGATATTATTACTGCTATCATTATTATCATCATTATTATTATCATTATCATTAGTATTATCATTATAATTAGTATTTATCATTATTATTAGTGGTGGTGGTGGTGGTGGTGGTGGTGGTGGTGGTGGTGGTGGTGGTGGTGGTAGTAGAAGTAGTAGTAGGCCCTAGTAGTATTAATCATTATTTTTATTTTATTTTTTCATTATTATTAGTATCATTATCATTATTATCATCATCATTATTATAAGTATTAGTACATGTATTATCATTATGATTATGACAATGAACAAATGATTGCTGGTCTTATTACTGCTATTATTATCATTATCATTATTAAAGAAAAACGATACTTTGGAGACTATGGTATAACAGTTTTTTAATACACACGTACATGTATTTCATTACTGACTTTACATACAAGACTTACAACTTTCAGGGAAATATAATACATCTTGTCCCTTATAATAGCACTTATAAACATTCATAATGTGGATGCCAAGGATGTTACAGATTTCAAGATAAAGCTGGACAAATTTGGAGTCATAGGAAATATAAACTTCGTCCTGACATTGACAGTACATGTATTATACTTCTTAAAACTTGTTTAGAGCGGGTATACAGGCATGGCCTTTCAACCCGAAATGTAGATATTCTATTCTATTATAATATAAGATTCATTTTGTTCAACACAAAATAGCTTACTGGTTAGGGGATTCGGTGAGAGGACATGGGCAACGCTGGCAATCGCTGACAGATCCACGGGCAGAATCGCCATAGAATCCACGGGCACAACGTTCACATTTGTCTCCGACTGTGTTGTGACGGCAGTTCTGGAATAGGGACAAACAAAGTCAATAAAAATAATTCTTGGGAATGCTGCAAAAAAACATTAGAATAGAAGATGTAATGATTTAACTGTCATAGAATGATAGCCTTATAATTAAATATGAGATGTCTAACACACTTAGAGGTAAAGGTCAGGCTCGAACCCGGGTCTCTCGATCCGAAGTCCAAAGCGCAAACCGCTATACTGCAGGCGCCACATTGCTTTATAATTAAATATGAGGAGTTTAACACACTAAGCACTCGGCCACAGTGCCTCTTTATTGTAGAGATAATGTTTTTGGGGCCAAAGAATTTCCTATTACACTGTATTACACTAACCTTAAATTTTAAAGAAATATTACGTTATTTGGTCTTGTTGAGTCCTTTTAGTTGAGAGCTAAATATTTGATTTGTTTAATTCTTTAATATTAACCTTACATTCTAATATTTCATGATATTTCTGACTAACTCATGCATAAAAACTCTACTTACGATGCAGACACCGGTCTCTGGGTCACACTGATCGGAATGGCCATTGCACTGACAACGTTCGCAAAGTCCAAGGTACAAACCACCTCCAGTTCTTGTATAACCAGTGTCACAATCCTGTAGGTAATAAGGAAATGGGAAATGGAGAAGGTAAAAAAATGATCTTCTATTGTATTGATCTAATTCAGTAAATTTATTTATTTATGAATTTATTAATAGAGAAGAAGGGTTGTTTGCTGTGTGCTTATATTGATACATATATCAATGCAATTTTCTATGCATTGGTCTAATTGCACTGTCTATGATTCATTAATCGCCTCTCGGGAATAAAGAAAGATAATTGAAATTGAAATTCTTTTTTTTTATGCTGTTGGTGCATTTGTTGCTATTATTGTAAGTGGTGGAGCATTTTTACTCTATTGTTATTGCTTTCATCGTTCTAGTTATTGATGATGTTGTTGCTGCTGTACATTATTGATTGTTTTCCTTTTCTTAATATTTTATAAGAATCCTATATGATATAATGATTACCTCACAAGACAGGCCTTTGTAGCCCTTAGGGCAGTTACACTGTTCCACTGGGTAGGCTCTTTCTTGACCGGTTTGTCGGTTGTCAGCAACATCAAGAGAAATACCGCTGATTCTGTTGTAGAAAAGAGTGATGAAGAATTAATAGGCTGAAAAGATGTGGGCAGTCTTTGAAACCCGAAAGAAAAATGAAAATATTTAGAACAGGAAGGATTAGTCTAGCCCTCTTGCTGCTGACTGATCAAAAAAAAAAAAAAGTTATTCCTTTAAGGCCATGAGGCCCATAGATCTGATGTTTATCCCCAGTTTCTATGGCGCTAAGCGGAATGAGTGTTCAATGAACACCCCCTGAAGAAGACGCCAGTTTATTGCAGGTTTACTTTCCCAGCAGTGCTGGTACCCATTAAGCACCTCGGTGAAGTGTGGGATAGTGTAAAATGCCTTTCCCAAGGGCATAACGCCGGAGTGGTACAAGCCAGGCTCAAACACAGTGACTTTCGATCTGTAGTCCAAAGTGCTACATGACTGATCAAAAAGCGGTAAAAAACAGAACATAGATGAGATGATTTTATTTCGCTTTTTATTAGACCAAAATAAAGAAAAAGTGCTGAATAAATTATGCACCCCGCCGCATCAACCTTAAATGGTTCAAATAATTTTTAATCAATTCTTTAAAAATTCCCAAAATAAAGAGGGGATAAACATTTGGATAAAATTTAATGAATACAACAATGACTAAAGAAATTAATACGGGGTGATATATCTACTTACGCAGTTTCCTCTGTATCTACTGAATAGAAAGCACGGATGAGAACAGAATCAAGGTCAGCCAAGGTCATCAAAAGATGCTCTCTTGTAGCCCTCTCACCATCCATCCTCACCCATTGAGTCTGCCAGAATAAGACAAATGGTAACGAAAAATTTGAAAACCAGAAAACTATGAGCAAGCAAAATGCGCATAAATAAATCTGTAGCGCAAAAATGAAACATAATAATGAAATTCATTGAAACATTCAGTGTTGTTTTGAAAGGCAAGATATCCCAAAGACAAATGATAATTAGGGAGGGATAAGAGGAACAAAAAGCAAAAAACAACACCAATTTCATTGACTCGTTCACAGACATATTTTAAATAAAAAATATTATGTTATTTGTGTTTTGGGTGGAAATATATAAGTCATCTATTATATATAAGCTTAAATACATGTCCATTATTTTAGATTACAGCCCCTCTGCTTTACACTCACTTTACAGATTATTTTAATTTCTGATCGACACACTCTTAGCTTTTAGCCCTTCTAGTCGGCCACCAAGTGGAAGAACAGTCATGATTTTAATGCCAATAGAGAATGTTCACATAAAGAGGTGTAATACAATTTTCATATTATAAAAATTATGTCAGGGGTAAAATAAAAGGCTGCATGTTTGGCCCATCTAAACCCTGATTATGGTATCGTATGGCAGTTGAATTGGCTTAAAGTATACAAAGGCAAACTTCAAATTCATAAGAGATCACAATAATCTCTCCCTCTTTTCTCATCAATAATAGTTATATCTAGGATCATGGTAATGATTTTAATTCAAATTATGAGGAACTTCCCCATATGTAACATTGTCTGTACTGCCCTAAAAGAACTAACAAATTACAAAGAAAGAAAGCTATTGCATTACCTCAATGAATGGAATAGAATAAGACTGTTGTCTGTTTTCTTCTGGTTGTCTGGGTATTGTGTACATTAGAGTGAGTTCATTGCCCTGGGATGGAGAAAGAAAGCAGAAATGACTGAATATAAATAAATAACAGCATTAAAATAATCAATTATAAAACAAGCATAATCAAGTCCAACATTTTTATTTCAGTAGCTATATAGTAACAAGATAATTGATACCATAACATTTTTAATTATTTCGATTATTGTGTTTGCATGACTGCAAATATGTATGTTTCTAGTCACACTGTCAGTTTAATTGTATCCTATTACAGTAAATTATAAACAAATTATAGTTAAATTATATAAAATTGATATATTAATTTAAAAAACAAGGAATTATAATGCTTACACTGATCTTCACAAACGGCTCCAAGCGGCTGAGAGGAGAGGAATCGCGGCCACTCCTGTGCCTGATTGTGAATCGAAGGTTTCCACCATAGGCAGTCACTTTGTCTCCCAAAAATTGTTCTGGCAGGGACCAGAAATAAGTTTCTCTGCTCCTTGGGGTTCCACGATAGATGAGTTCACGGTTTGCTCTATCCACACGCAGGTTGTCGCTGATAGGGTTCCTCAGCATCATGTCGTTCAAAACCACTCCGGCAGGGGATTGGCTGAAGGCAAGAACAATCTAAGGAGAAAAATAATGATAGAGAACTTTATTCAAAATAACCAAATAGGAACAAAACAAAAGACAAACTTGGCTTGAAATTGTACAGTTGGGTCAATACATGTATCATGAAACAAGAGACACTAACTCAATTCATCAGTAGTAAACTACAGACTAAATAAGGAACGAATATTCAATACTTGCACATACTTTCGAAGTAGATATCATTATGACAGGATAAATATTTTACTATCAATGAAAGAAATACTAAAAGAGAATAAAAATGGAAAACAAGTCTTAAGCAAAAAATAACGAAACGAATGATTAATATCTAGTTGATCAGTAGATTCTTCAACACATTTGCTGTTCATTTCCATACCTGTGCTCTATTCCATGCAGTGCTCTGGCAAGTCTCCGTGACTCCCATGCAGAAACAAGATATACAGCCATATGGGAATTCAGAAGAGAGGTAGAATTTGTCGTCTTGGCATTGATCACAGTATCGACCTTGTACATTGGGCTAAATGAACGTATGTAAGAATGAAAGTTAAATGAAAATGCTTTTAATATGAGCTGTTTTTCCTAATTTATTTCAATATTTACATTCTGATAATATAATAAGTTAAGGTGCTCATTATACACCTGAGTGAGGTTGGAAATATGAGTTTAAGAGCCTTTCCCAAGGACTTAATGCCAAACCGCCCCAATGAAAATTCAAACCTAGGACTTTTCGTCTAAGTATTTTGAGAATAATATTTATCACTGATAGCTAAGTTATTCTAAAATCTGAGATGAATGAAAATCAGAAACTGATTTATTTTTTCTTTACATCTAAACTAATTCTTTGACATGATTCGATCAAATAACTGCATGATCTTTTATTTTACCCTGAAGCTTCAATTATTAGGCCATTTAAAATAAGAATACTTAAGAACACCAAACAGTTTTATGTTTATTTCAATTCATTACAAAATCTTATTTTACACACATTTATTGGTTATAATTGAAAAATAGGAAGCTTCTCGAATATGAAATAATGATGATTGCAGAGAAATGATACTCCTTTAGGACAGAATTGGTTTTAAAGGGAAAAAAGATGAATTATTTATTTGACTAGCCATTGAGAAAAATGGTCAAATTTCCTACTACAGTGGTACCTCCCAATAGCACCCCACCAAATAAAGACCATCTCCCACTAAAGACAGATTTTTCTTCAACGGTTTACTATATAGTCCTATAATAAAACACCTCCGAATAAAGACCATCTCCCATTAAAGACCACTTTGGCTTTGCAAAATGGGTGGTCCTTATTCGGAGGTTCTACTGTATTGAATATGTAGAGAAAGAATAAAGCAATGCAATGGCCTACCTTGCAAACACACTGTCCATTGGGACGGACCTCGCTGCTTCCTCTGGCATCACAAAGGTCAATATCTGGACGGAAGGAAGAAAGGTCATTTCATCAGGTATTTGTGACGGGTGGGGGGGGGGGAAACATTATTTCATTTTTCATTTTTGTATTCTATTTCTGAGAAAAGCAAAGATGTACATGTATGTCTGGGGTATACCGTAGGGTCTAAATTCAGTCTTTTTCACAAAGAAATTTTAAAGGCTATCTCATGAGGGGGAATGGTGGAGATCTTGTCTGTGGCCTATACCCTGACAAGGGTGACAGACATTGGTGATTAATGATATCAGAGAGTTTAACATAATAAAAGATTACCTTCTCTAGGTTTGCAACTGTCTCCTGGAGTGAGGGGGTTGCCGACGTAGCCATCAGTACATCTCTGACATTGGTTGCCGGCGTATCCCACAGGGCAGCTTGAGCAGACGACTCCCTCGTTGAAGTCAAAGCGGCAGGTCCTGCTGAATCTACAAGTCAGGGAGCAAAGAATTTGTAAATTTGTCAGAGTAATCATCTTATACACGACACATTCTGCTGAAGCTACAAGTCAGGGAGCAAAGAATTGTAAATTTGTCAGAGTAATCATCTTATACAGAAACTGGGGATACGCACCAGTTTCATAGACTGCATGTTTCTGAAAGAACTTAATTTACTATAATATCTCAATTCCTTTCATCATTTTACATAATTTCATCATCATCATAGATAAGGATGATTCAATTATCAAAAAATAATCTTATTGAATAGTAATAGGTCACTTGAAATGCATGGTATCTCCATGAATTGTTATGTTTGTTTGGTTTTCTTTGGGGTTTTTTTTTTATCGCTTTTGTAACAAAAATCTAATGATGATCTTTCTTAAAGAAGATTTTCGCTAGCTTTTTTCTATTACATGTAATTATACTTGTAAAGCGCCTAGAGCTTGCTCATTGAGTGGGGTAGAGCGCTATAAAAATGTTCATTATTATTATTATTATTACATGTACTCACTGATTTTCTGGGTTTGTAAGAGGGCATGGACAAAGTTCACAGTTTGAAATGATTCCACGGCCACCTGCCAGATCGACATATCCGTCAGCACAATCATTACAATATCGGCCAGTGTAGTTATCGCGACAGTTCTGTTGGAGAGAGAGTATTACAGATATATTAAAAACATTACAGTGGAACCTCCCAATAGCACACCTCCGAATAAAGATTACCTCTAACTAAAGACCACTTTGGCTTTGCAACATGGGAGGTATTTATTCAGAGATTCTACTGTATAATAAACCTGTTTCCAAACCTGCTCAGGAAATGTTATTGTATCTGATACATTTTAACATTATTTTATCTTTGCATTGCATATTATGCTTTTATCTGTTGATTTGTGTAGTATTCTGTACACAATATGCACCATGTATACTTTACTTATTTACTTTATTTTGCTGATCCCCAACTGCTGAACTATGGTCCTTTTTCAGCAGGTAGATCAATATTCGTACTGGCTGTTTAAGTTGATTCTTACATATATGACATTTTTATTCTTAATGCCAATGTTTATCATAATATTATGTATCACATGTTTATAGTGTTTTATAGTTGTAAAGTGCTGTTGAGCACTAGCAGATGTAAAATGGCGCTATATAAATGTCAACATAATTATTATTATATTATTATGAATGCATGCACCATGTATACAATGTCCATACTGCGTGAAATTTGTGTGTGCGTGTGTGTGTGTGTGTATGCGCGTTTAGCATGTGCAAGTGAAGTGAATGTCTTGATAGCCTTTCCTTGTATAACACAAAAATGATTCATTATTATTATTATCATCACTATACAAATGCATACATATCATGCAGACTGAATGTAAGGAGAAATTCTTTCTGAAATAGAGTACGTAACATCTGGAATGACCTACCCAAAACCATAGTGTTATCAGATAATTTGTTAATGTTCTAACAAAGATTATACAAATACTGGAAGAACCAAGATCAATTGTACAACTACCGTGAACCCATCACAACCAGACACCAAAGAGACATCTCGGAGAAGGGAGAAGGATAATGGTGTTAGAGGCTGATTAACCCTTTGCTACCGTAAAATTTTTCGGGCCAAATTCCCTGTTACCGTAGCATTTTGGGGTAGTTTTAAATCATCATAAATTTATGAGTTTCAATACAACAACTACACATTTGGTATCAATATAAAGGGCATGGTTAGTAGAAA
>JAUEKV010338506.1:0-10515 GCA_031833985.1 Ancula gibbosa
GGCCCCTCCCCCCCGCGCCTTCACTTTCTTCATCCCCCCCCCCCCCCTCCCAAAAAAAAACCACCCCCAAAACACACAAAAAACCCCAACAAAACACAAAAACAAAAGGTTATGCCTATTGATCTATACGGACCTTGAGAAGGTACCCTGTTCTTGTCCGTACGGGTTCAAGATTCTAGATATATAGATAAGGGAGAAATATACAATATAATGTACATGTAGATAAACTTAAAGTAAAACCAGTGATTAGAAATGAAGATCTAATTCCCATGTTTGGATCAACAAGTTATTTTATCTATCTTAAAAGAAAGAAGGTACCATATAAGACGCAACTGTTAACCTAAAAATTACCTCCGAAAATAGGGGGGTGCCTCGTATTTACTGCAGTATCTGCATGTAATCAAATCGAGAGAAAAAAAACCGCGTTCGGATTACCGATTTTGACCAAGGGAACAAACTCTATGTCGATGGTAATATATAGAATTACAGCAATTACGTCCCTTGGACCACAGTAGTGATTACGGCCGTGAACTCATCCATGATGACCGTTAAATATTTTGTTCCTTATTTTTCTTTTCCATCCGATCCTTTTAACGGCAATGAACTTATTACATCGACAATTCCATGATGACGGCGATGTAACTATCACGCATTTTGTCTTATTATTATTCTCCATCCCATCCTTGAATACACGTATTGTCGAATTTATATACATAAAGATCTACTACATAATGTGAGAACGACGGTATTTATATTGGGGTTTATTATCGTGCACTTGCTTGTACGACTACTAGTCACTTGATCCATGCCACCGTCCTTTATCCTAAATTCAAATTCAAAACTACATACTTCGCACAGAACCCAGGTTTCATCGGCACTGGACATAAAATAAAATCATATTGTTCGGTATATTGTTCACGGTAGCACTGGGTGCGCTTTTTACGCTTAGAAAGATGGATCCATTTTCAACACAAGCAAGCGAGCACGATGAACATTCAAGAGAACAACGGTATTTAGAGTGGGGTTAATAATCGCGCTCTTGCGTGTACGACTATATTATCTAGGTCTATCGTTCCACATTGAGTCTACACGATAGATCTAGGTCTATCGTAGGCCTATGACTATACTATGACCAGGACTATAGTCTACACGATAGTCCTACTCCTAGGTCACATGTATATAATTTTGGTACCCGGTATCCGCGGAGAAATACTGGAAGAGTGTTCCTGAAGTTTGAAATTTGGGGTAGGCAGGCCTGTGAACTTGGAGGAAGGAAATTATATTCTTCCTCCAAACCTGTGATGATACGGTAACGGTATAGGTTCCCAACAACCATATTACGATATTAATTGTTGAAACCAAACTGTCGTAACTATTATTATTTACCACAATGTGGATGCACATTCTGATGCATCGTATCTACAGTTACCACTCTTTGGAATCAAACATGTAGTCCTCAGATATAAATATTTCCGCACTGTGCGACTATGTGAGCCTTTGCGCCTCCGATTATTTTCCCACATACATGCATAGAATTAAATGCATACATGCCATCTTGATTTGGTCCTACTGGCTACAGGAAATACACATCATCAGGGGATCTTGTAGGTTCATGGCCAGTTGATGTACGTGACGTAGGCTACTGCATAAAACAGATTCCCACACAGCTAACCACAGAATAAGAAAATTCTTATTCTGTTCAGCCAAAAATAGTACTATCTTTGGTGCAGCTAACATCACTGGAAGACCTCGAGCTGTTAGGAAATTATGCAGAGGACAGGGAAACTTGGAAAGAATTGGTTGAACATAATATCACGCATACCAGCAGTCAAGCGTCATGCATATTATTATTATTATTATTATTATTATTATTGTTATTATTATTATTATCATTATTATTATTATGGTTCACAAGGCGAGCGCTCAATATTAAGCGGAAAACCGCAAAGCTATGGAACGTTGATGGTGCGCATCTTCTTTTGTGGCAAGGCGATTCAGAGGTTTCAACACAGTTTATTCCTGGATTATTTCTCTCATTATCTCGTCTCTGTCCCATAGGGGTCTAATAATCTACATGTATTAATGCTTGTGTAACTATACTGCATAACGACCCCTTGCGTTTGTAAAGAGAGAGGTTATCCCTTGCTCTTTTTGTAGAGAGTAGAGAGTGCTGTTTGTAATACATTGTAATTATTTTGCGGGTTATTGGATGGGAACTTTCTAATGAAAGGCATCGAGATGTTCTTATATTTTTTTCTTGGGTAGTGCCAAGGCCGTCTATAACTTATAAGTTATAGACGGCCTTGTTAGTGCCCATTACAGAATAATAATTCTTATTTTGTAATGGGCACTTCTTATAAAAAATAATATTATTCTCATTCTGTGCCCCATGTTTTACTCTGGTGGCTGTTCCTTTCTGTCTCATTCATAATTATACTTATATACAGTACAATGTTTAATTATGGTTTCATTACATTATTACATTATATAAGGTAAGAGGCAAGGGGCCAAAATACTGAGACAAAACAAGAAATACATTGTACAATAATACTGATGTTATGAAATGGAAAACTCACGCGCATGCGTGTGGAGTTCAGGAGTACACATGAAGTTGCATGAAGTACGTGTATTCATAAACGAAGCAAAATAATCGTTTCGACACGAAGCCGGCAATTTCCATTCATTTATAACTAAATCATTGCTTCTTTTCGGTTAGACTTACTATCAAATTTAAAGCTAGGAAGAATTCTAAACGTATACATGAACAAGTTGTCCTCTTATTGCAATATTTCAGAAAATGTGAGAGGTTTTATGAATTTGAAAATGGTATCGAGTTTAGATACAAAGTCGATAATATAATCGTTTCGTATTCAGCAGTAAAGTTGTTGTTATTCAACTTTTGTAGCAGTCCGTATGCACAGCTGAGTGTGTTCCGACAACCACAAAATGGCCTCGATGATGAATCTATCACTCAAAGCCGCTCAAAAGGCGACTGCAATTAAATTGGTGAGTTATTGAGTATTCTCAGTCTGAGAAGTGTGAAATACTTTCTTTATGTTCTTGCTTGTAATTTGATTTGTCATGGAGATGCGTTTCAAAACACTTGTTTGACAGGATTTCTCGTTTCACCTTCATCTTCTTCACGCAATGTCATTGCATTTTTGCATCCCTCCCAATCCTATCATTCTGTTACCACTCTGAAAGATATTCTACTTGATATTGAATATGGTCAATAGTTTTTATTTAGTTCTAAACTCTAGTGACCTAGAGCTGGCCAGGCGTTAAAAGGTTACTTTGTAAACCCATCTCTCTGTAATATGAAAGTTAGAGAGACGGTAGTCATAGACGTCGTCCAAGACTTAAGTCAAGACCTAGGCCTAGAGAGATCGTCTACTAGAGTCTAGTCTGACGTCTAGATCTAGATCTCAAGCAGTCTAGAGACGAGAGTCTATTCTCTACTTACAAGTTAAAGTTACAAGTTACTAAATGAATCGCAGAAAAATGCGTGCACATCCTTGCTGACCACTGTTTTTGTATTACCGGAAGGTCGCATGACTCGTCTCTGTGTTACACAGCATAAAAGTTTTGTTTGCATTTTAGCCCAATCAGATTACAGTTTATTTCAAGTCCGTAAGTATTCCTGCGACTTTGTGTAGTTCGACAAAGATACGGAAAGTGACGCTCTGCAATCAAACCGGCGTCAGGCGCTACGCGCTTTGGCTATACTACAGTCTTCTGTTGGAATTAAATCAAATTTAAATTGTCTAGCCTTTTGTTTGAGTATCGTTTGTTATTGTAATGTCAATGTAGGTAGGCTGATAACAATGGAAATCCTTTATTTGAGTATTCTCGGTGTCTGACGGAAGTTGGTGAGCTAAATAGCTCTACTCCATCTCCTACTTGGAAGATTCCCTCTGCCTGTTCAGTAGAAAGGTTGGGAAGATTTGAAAACAATACTAAAGGGCTAGTTTCCGTTCAAACATCGAATTATATGAATTCTTTATTATATCAGCCTTCATACAATTGGTTGTTTTATCTATCTTTTATTAGGAAGCATCTCACCCGTTGTTATGACATCGCTATGTGCATGCACGACTGCGAATTTAATCAGAATTTTCAAATTGTTTTTTTCCCCTTTCTTTTTGTAATATAATTAGGATTTGGTTTTTGGTTTTATCATCTATTAAGGTTAGGGATTAGGTGTTTATGTATTAGGGTTAGGTTTTAACAGGGTGAGTTATGTACCTGCCTTATCTTTTTAAATAAAACCCTGTCTATTGGATAAGAATGTAGGGTGGGCCGAATTCATGAACAAAAAAATCTCAACTAAAGTATTGAAACATGTGAAAGACTCCATTCTTTATGTATAATGTTACAGCCTATGGAGTTAAAATATTTGACTGATTATAAATATAGTTATATATTACGTTAGATCTTTAATATTTTGTACATCAATTGTCAATGTTGTTGGATATAATGTTATTTTTACGTTGATCTTTAAAAGTTCCTGAAATTCAATGGTGTTGTTTATTCATCAGCTTGGGAACATATCAAAGCCTCTTGTGGGCACAAGGGATTTTCATTTTCGAATTAATGGCCGCAACACAGATGCAAAAGTTTCAACAAAATCTGAGGTAATGACTGGCCATTTGATGTTATTTTATTGCTGTTAACATGGTATTGTTTAGTGCCTTTATATATATTCTTGTATCATTTTTAAAAGCATTTGAAACAAGTGGCAGAAATTTATTTATAATATATTTTATGAAGTAATCTTTAAACAAATCCAAACTATAAAAAAATAGATGGACATTTATATATTATTGAAGCAGAAATTTTATGAGTTTCTATTTAATTAATATTCATCATGTTTTCATTAATGCCTCTATAATTTTGGAAATTTGCTTTCTTGTGTTTCAATTCAATTCAATTTCTTTATTTCAGTATTTGAGGCCCTTGGCTCATATTTCAAAATACATACATTTAAACAATATTTCTTCTTGTGTTTCACTCTTACCCGAAATCAGATTTCCAGGGACTACCCAGTGGTAGATCATCAGTACGACGCCGTCGTTGTGGGTGCAGGAGGTGCGGGACTCCGTGCCGCTTTTGGATTGGCCAATGAAGGGTTTAAAACGGCATGCATTACCAAGCTTTTCCCCACGAGGTCACACACGGTTGCTGCTCAGGTATTTAAACACATGCGTGCATTGCTATAAACAGGGATTTGTCTAAATCTGTATTTATCAAAATGGTTTTACTTTAAGATGATGTCTGCCTGACATTCTGCTGTGATTAGTAAAAATTTCAAGGCCATGAGTGAGGCCCATAGAGCTGGTGCTTATCCCCAGCTTCTATGAGTGATCAATGAACACCCCCTGGAGAAGATGCCAGTTTCTCGCTGGTTTTACTTTCTCATCAGTATTAGTGCTGGTAACCCCTTGGCACCTGGGTGAAAAGTGGGATTGTGTACAATGCCTTTCCAAAGGGCATAGCGTCGGGGTGGTAGAAATCCGGCTCGAATCCGGTTCTTTCGGTCCTGGGTCTAAAGAGTTAATCGTTGTTCCACTGATATTAGTGATAAACGGAAGGTTAATCTGGGGCATACTTGCATTTGTGATGTGTTACTTTCAACACAGACAAATTAATCATTGTTGTGCTAATTGGTAAACTTTTTTTGCCATAAAAAGTATTAAAAATATGATATTGATATTTAATAAATATTAAATAAAATCTATTTATATAGCACTGAATCTATCCACCCGGGGCGGGGGTGCTCAGTAGCGCTTTACACAGTACATGTACTAAATAGTACACAGCAGCAATTTAAAATTTCCTAAAGTTCCTAAAAGTACAGCTTTAATTTTCTTGGGTGTCGAAATTAAGTTTAAAAAGTTCAGTTTTTAGATTTTGGATTTGAAGGCTGATATTTTTTATATTTAATATTTGATATTTTTCTTTAGGGTGGCATCAACGCAGCACTTGGTCACATGGAAGAAGATCATTGGCAGTATCATTTCTATGACACAGTCAAGGGCTCCGACTGGCTGGGAGACCAGGATGCCATCCACTACATGTGTGAGGAGGCCCCTAAGGCCGTCATCGAGGTGAGTACATAGCAGTTTCTGAAAATAGAGCCATCTTTCTTTCAAGGGGTGGATTTTCTTCAAAAGTCATACAGGGATGGAATTGGCTCCGGATAAACTGGAATTTCATTGTGTTTTTTTACACCTCAATTTTTGGCGTCGATTTCTGTTTATTTTTAGAACCGGGCACAAAAATGGAGAGAAAAATCCACACAATAGAAGGCCAGGGGGGAAAAAACAGACCTGAACATTTTCTGTCAATAATTGATAGTATGAATTTAGTAAATTCAATTTACACAAGTTTCATCCCTGGTTATATTGTTATAGCAGAAAACATCTACTTGAGAGCTCCTGTTATATTACTTCTTCTAAGTCATTTATTATTATGATGTTTGACGTCCAAATTTAGCAATGAATTCCTAGATTTTAGAATTAATCATTTACCAAGGCACTAGAAATCTTATGAATGTGTTAAAATATGCTTTGAAAGTGAGTTTTAGAAAACACCCTCTTTTTGACGCTTATAATTGAATTTCATTGACAAATAAATGATTATTGCAGGACCAGATTATGGAATCAATACCATGAAATTCAAAAAGTTAAACAAATTTCCTGAGCTGACTTAAGAATATGGTTTTATTTTATGTGGAGTTCTTAACTTTAAGCTTTTGCTCCTGATCTGATTCCCGTCCCTTTATTTCCTTTTCAGCTTGAAAACTATGGTATGCCCTTCAGCCGTTTAGAAAATGGCAAAATCTACCAAAGAGCTTTTGGTGGCCAAAGCTTGAAATTCGGTAAAGGTGGCCAGGCTCACAGATGTTGTGCTGTTGCTGATCGTACAGGCCACAGTCTTCTCCACACTCTCTATGGCAGGGTGAGCGAGTAGAGCTTTGTCATTATTTTCCTCACCTGTGTGAAGCTCTTATATAAACTGCTAATTCATGCCAAATTGTTTTGTTTTTAATGTTTCCATATCTTGGTTTTATCATTTGTTACTTTTTAAAACATTTCTTTTAATAATTCTTAGTAGAGGTTCGTCATTCTTTTTTTACACCTGTGTGAAGCTTTTATATAAACTACAAATTCATGCCAAATGGTTTTGTTTTTAATGTTTTTAATGTTTTCATATCTTGGTTTTATCATTTGTTACTTTTTTAACATTTCTTTTAATAATTCTCATGCGGCTCATGATTTTATTACCTGAGCATGTAAAGAACAAAGTGACGCAAAGGAGTAGAGGTTCCTCAATTTTTTTCACACCTGTGTGAAGCTTTTATAAAAATTGCTAATTTGTGCCAAATTGTTTTGTTTTTAATGTTATCATATCTTGGTTTTATCATAATTTGTTACTTTTTAAACATTTCTTTTAATAATTTTCATGTAAACAACGAAGTGGGGCAAGGGGTATAGAAATACATGTAGTACTAAAAACACAGAATACATTTGGATTTAGAAGACGAGACAAGTACGAAGGAAAGAAGGAGAAAAATTGAAAGAGAAAATAAGAATGGGGTTTTTAATCCAATTGTACTGTTTTATTATCTTATCATGGTAAATAGTATTATAGTCATAACATTTTGTCAAATCAGGTGAAGTAAAGAATTTAGAGTATTTTATTTATTATATTATAATATTCTAAATTAAACTATTTCCTTGTTTCCTTAAATTTCGTTGTGTTGCCATTGAAAGGTTTTTTGTTTCAATATCTTATATTTTATATCTTCAGTCCTTGAAATATGACACCAACTACTTCATCGAGTATTTTGCCCTCGACCTGATAATGGAGGATGGTGAATGCCGGGGAGTGACAGCTTTGTGTCTAGAGGACGGGTCCATCCACAGGTTCCACAGCAAGAATACTGTTCTAGCCACAGGGTAATAATACTCATTCATCTTGATTATTAATTTTTACGGTAGTAACAATAATGACAATAATACTTATTTATATGGCGCTTTTTCTCGTAGAGCTCAGAGTGCCGCACAATAACAAGAATGTACGTCAACATTAGAAATTAAAGTGAGTTTTAAACATTTAACAAAGAGACTAATTAGAACAATATGCCTTCCTAAAGAGATGGGTTTTAAGAGACTTCCCAAAAGATTCAAGAGATAGAGTTCTTCACACATTCATCGAGACCATTCCACAGCTGAGGTGCACGTACAGAAAACGCTTTCTCACCAAAACAAGTAGATGTACGGGGTATACTAAGATTTACGTAGGTTGATTTCAATTCTATATTAAGTCTGAACATGGTAATTCATTGAGGATGCAGGTACTGAAATGAGGTCATCTCTCCAGGATACATGGTTAATCCTTTTTTAAAATTCAAAATAATCGTTTTAGACTTTGTTTCAGAAGATATTTCTTTTCTGTTATTTGCATCTATTATTTATCTTCCCATCTGAGTACATAGAAAATACTGCGATTTTTGAACTTGTTCTGAAAATAGAATAATATTTATAAGGAGAATTATCTGCCATATATGAGGTGAAATTATAATTTGACTTAGTGTGATTTTGTTATAAACGAAAATGTTGTAATCTTTCAATGGAACTTAAACTTGAATGGCTCTAAATAATGTTGGAAGCAATATTCTAATCACCCAAGTTCAGACATGCCAACCGTTCCCCATTTTGTGGGACAGTCCCGCAATTAACGCTCTCATCCCACATGAATTTTCAAGTGTCCCACATAATCCGAAAGTCCTTATAAACTCATTTTGAATTATTAGGCCATATATATATCAACAAAAGAGGCTAAAAGTCATTCAAATAGAGGCTAAAACTAATTTTTTTTATATGCTGTATGTCATTCAAAAGAGGGTAAAGTCATTCAGAAGAGGCTAAAAGTCTGATGCTGTGGCGGTGTCCCACAAAATTATGATTTGTTCCACAAAATGGGCAGATCTGTCCCACATTTTGACTTTTCCAGGTTGGCGTCTCTGCAAGTTCTGTTTTTAGTTTTAAGCATGCTCCTTGATACTCTAGTTAAAGTCAGCTTAGGATTTTAGATGATGCCTATTCATATATTTTCCCTTACTTTCTACTTTCTACAGTGGCTATGGACGTGCATACTTTTCCTGCACCTCTGCCCACACATGTACAGGCGATGGGACAGCCATGGTGAACCGAGCTGGACTGGCTAATGAAGACATGGAGTTTGTTCAGTTTCATCCCACCGGTCAGTCACGATCACTTCACTTTAACTTCCAGCCTAGAGCTGCCTCCCAGGCCTATTCAGCCATGTCTGGGACTGCCTCCTAAATTCTGCCGATTGACTGAAAATCAGCTGCTTTTTGTACGATTTGACTATTTTTGTTTTGATTTTGGACCCAGGCATGGGTGAAAGGTCAAGTAGTGAACCGGAAATGATAGTATAATATAAAAATAGGATTGGATTGAAAGAACTATTGGACTGGATAATGATTAGTCATTTTGCGAGAATACTGGTCGCCCTGTGGTAGGCAGAGAAGCGAGTATACTAGTCGCCTGGCGGGAATGTGTTAAACCTTCTTTTTATTCATGTCTCTAAATAATGCACTTTATTTCATTTTCACGAAAATGAGATGTCTTTTTGCCATTCTTTATTTAACATTCCACTACAATCTTTTGCTTATTTCTACCTTCCTCTTCTAAGACAATTTTATTCAGTTCCCCGTGAAAACAAGGACACCAGAGACACTTTCGGCCTTCAAATCCAATCTAGAAACTGAACTTTTTAAACTTTCACTTCGACACCCAAGGAAATTAAAGCTGTACTTTTGGAACTTTAGGAAATTATAAATTGCTGCTGTATACTAATTAGTACTGTGTAAAGCGCTACTGAGCACCCCCGGGTAGATAGATTTAGCGCTATATAAATCGATATAATATTATTATATTACAAGATGCTCATCTTAATTCCTCAGGTATCTACGGTGCTGGATGCCTCATCACAGAAGGATCCCGAGGTGAAGGTGGCTTCTTGGTCAACTCCGAAGGTGAAAGATACATGGAACGCTATGCCCCCAATGCAAAAGATTTGGCTTCTCGTGATGTTGTTTCAAGGGCTAGCACCATTGAAATCCGTGAGGGAAGGTGAGGATAAATTAATGTTTTATGAATTTGTAGACCACCTCCCACTAAGACTGATGTTTTTGTGACGGTTTACTTTATTATATATATATAATATATATATACTATATAAAACACCCCTGAATAAAGACCACTTCCCACTAAAGGTCACTTAGGCTTTGCAAAATGGTGGTCCTTTTTTTTTGAGGTTCTACTGTATAAATATTTGATTGAAACATTCTAGTAGCGATAATTAAATAAATAGATATCTTTATGAGATAGACTAATGTGTTTATAACTAGGTACCACAAGTCAAATTTTGTATGTACCATGACCATGAAACTGTTGTTATTATCAGACAGAGCTAAATAAAACA
>JAUEKV010339617.1:0-10510 GCA_031833985.1 Ancula gibbosa
AATAAAAATATCATTATCATTAACATTATTCTTACTATTAACCCTATTGTTATTATCATTATTGCTATTATCATTATTACTGATGAGATTACATGTATCATTATCAAGAATTTTATTATCATAATCATTGTTAATTTGATCATTATCATAATCCTCATTCCCTATCTATATCATTATTTTTATTATCATTATCATTGTTAATTTGATCATTATCATAATCCTCATTCCCTATCTATATCATTATTTTTATTATCATTATCATTGTTAATTTGATCATTATCATAATCCTCATTCCCTAGCTGAGAGTGATGCTTACCGGCGGCAGGGTGCTGTCTGTGGGCTGAGAGTGGGCGTAGAGCTGAGACTTCTGGGTCCAAGTCAGGATGTGGCGCCAGTAAAACAGGGCCAGCTTCTTCAGGGGCATGGACATGCGCCTCCTCATGCGCACTCTCTTCAACTTGTGGGCAAACACGCCAAACAGCTGTTGGGGGGAAAGTAATGGAATCAATCACAAACACGCCAAAATCTTCAAATCTCAAGGGAGACATTACAAGGCAGAGAGGCTCTTTGAATCAGTTGCTTTTAAGCCCAGCATAAGCGAAAAATTTTCCTATAATATATTATATAATATAAGAGTTCTTTATGCATTTTGAAAAAATGTAATGTGTTTATGGATGTGTGAATGCTGTTCTGATCATTTATTGGCCAACACTAAGTCAATAACCAATTGTTTTGTTTCACATTGACAAGATAATAATAAAGTATTATCATATTATTTAAGTATTAGGCAGATACTCAAAGTAAACTTTAACTTCCCAAGATGAAACCGATTTAATAAAACTTCATTATAGAGGTCGAAAATAGCTCAACTTTTTTCTACAAGTGTTCCCCAGGGAGAAAACAAAAACAAAAACAAAAGCCAATAACAAAGGCTGAGGAGAAAGACTTACATAGACTGCCGTCAGTCCATGGATCAAGGCATAGGCAAACACATAGACAATGGCCAGAATAGAGCTCTGACCGCTCTCAAGCAGTTCATGGTCCGAGGGCAGGGCACGGGCAGAGAGGGCGGTGAAGGTCATGATCCCCGACATGACGCATCTCATTGGCTGGAAGATAGAGCCGAAGAGCGCGTGGCCAAGGGAGGTAAACGCCATGATAAACACACCAAAGAGTGCCTGGAGAAATGGAAAAGAACGAAATAGTTGGTGAGACTGGGCAAACAAGGAGGGAGGCAATAAACATTGATGACATGAACAAATATGAGAAAGAGTGAGAAAGAGACAGACAAATAGACAGACGGACAGACAGAGAGCGAGAAAGAGAGACAGAGAGCGACAAAGCGAAACGGACAGAGACTCAGATAGACAGAGATCATTTCTTAATGGTCAAAAAGGACATTGGCCTAATTAAGACCATTAATCAAATATCATGAAATAATGTGATAAAAATAAAACAGAATCTACACAATTAATTCAGCTTGATGCCTTTTATTAAACTAGACAACCGGCACGGTGATAAAAAATAATAATGATGATAATAATAATAATTTAAAAATTTAAAAAATAATAATAATAATAATAAAAACATTAATAATAACAATAACAATAACAATATAGTGCTTACCGCCGCTGTATACGTTTCCCGCCGGGCTCTAGCCACGACGACCTGGGGCCTGGCGATGCTGGGCAGGTAGGCCAGGAGTTGCACCCACTTCATCACCAGGCAGAACAGGACGATGCCCAGAAGGCTGGTCATGACCTGCAGATGAAAAAGGAACAAGGCAGATGATGGAACCGTAATCAAACACATTCTTCACTACTAAATGTATAAAAGAAATATGGAATCAAACAATTTAAAATTTAGCTCTCAACTAAAAGGACTAAACACTTGACAAATTTGTCAAGTGTTTAGTCCTGCAAAATGTTCTGTAGTGAAGGTGTGTTGAAGTGAAAGGATGCTCACCTCGTTCAGCAAGGCGAGGAACGCGAATCTGGAAAACTGCTCGTAGAGGGTGCTGCGGAGGAACTCCACCAGAGCCATGACCACCACGAAGCGGTAGACAAAGATGGCCACGTACAGCAGGGAAGCCAGGCACGCCAGCGCCTGCAATGATGGTAATAGTAATGATAAAGATAATGAAAATGACAATGATAATAACAATAATAATAGTAATAATAATGATATTAATAATAATAATAATAATAATAATGATAAAAATAATGATAATAATAATGCATTTATATAGCATCAATATCCATGATGTATACATGCTCAGTGGCGCTCCAAATGAGAAGAAAACAAAATCAAATTTTAATGTAATGTAGGAGATTCAAGACTATTTAAATTTAACTATTTTTTTTAGTTAGGCATGATACAGAAGGATAAATAAAATAGTTTAACTATCTTAAAGATGATGGCTAAGCAAGTATAAGAAGTCAAAGTTTAGAAGAGCATTCAGATTCATGGACCTTTAAATAAAAGTAGATAACTACTCACATCAACGCAATTCCAGAAATTCAAGAAATATCTCTTCCCCAACTGGAACACCTTCCTCCCTTGTTCCACCAGCAGCATCATGGCTATCATGATCAGAGACAACTTTAGGGGAAGATAAGATAAGATACAACTTTATTATCTCATTGAGAGAAATTACATGTCATGGTACACATTCTGTACAATGGAATTGTATTATAATATTATAGATACATAAATATGAAATAAATATGGGATAATTGAATTGCTAAGCATAACCGTATACAGTATTTTCCCCAATTATGATCGCATTTCCTCACACAAGAAACAAAGAAGGCATATTTGAATACATCCAACTATTAGCCTTTAATATTTACCATAATTTTTTTAAGTTATTAAAGTTCTTATAACATTGCTAATGATTCATAGCATAAAATAGAATAATACGAGCTGCCGTAAACCTAGAATTATGAGTCTTGTGGATTATATATTGTAAAGGAGCAATACTTTGAAGAATTATATCATAAATTAATAAATACTCCACAAGAAACATAAGACAAGATTTACCCAAATCGTTACTTCCTAACCTAATGTAATCAATTCTATAAAAGAAAGGATGAATGCCGCAAAACAGAGTATTTCAATCCACTTAAATATGGAGTCTTTATACATCTCTTTCCATCTCAAATACAATTATTAATATTTTTTTAATGGCTTCATACACCGCCATGGAAATCATGTTTGTAGTACAAGTATGTATTTTATATGCAACTAAATCATATCGCTAAACCAAATCCTTTTAAACATACCTCACACCCAAGCAGTATGTTTTCCCACAAGGTGGTGTAGTAGAACAAGGGGCTGGATCGTATATGGACCGACGGCAGAGCTTTGCCAGAGTGAGACATCTCCAACAGTAATGTGATGGAGCTAGAGGAGAAGGAAAAACACAAAAACTAAATATAATTTGACATATTAATAGTTCATGAGAGTATGAATTCAAATCATTTATACAGTAATACACTATACGTCCATGCGTCAAAACAAAGAATTTCTTCTATAAAAAGTTTTGCTAATATGTACTTGTAAATGCAATTTGTGTATAAATGTAGGTAAGTAAACATTATGAGTGAGTATGTGCATTATGGATTTAATTTAAATGAATTAATTATTGTATTATTGATTATTGACTATGTATTAATTTGAGCTATTGTTATGTGCAGATTGAAACACATTGTAATTTCCATATTTGGATAAATAAAGTTTATCTTATCTTATCTTATCTCAATGTTTATTCTTATTTATCTTCAGAGATATAACCTAACCCATTGAAATAATGCCTGATGTAAAAGAAGTTGTTGGGATTCTCACCAGTAAAGGCCAGATGCGGGGTTGAAGGTGGTCAACTCCACAAAGACCGCCTTGGTGCCTCGGCTCAGCCATTGGTTTGATTCCAGCGCAGCCATCTGCTCCAATAGGCCGGTACTAGCACAGACAGAAAACAAAATCAAGAATTATAATAATGATAATGATAGAAGTAATAATGATAATAACAATAATAATAAATATGATAATAATTGAGGAAGGAAAGTCAGTAGGAATTCTTGAATTTTGTCAGAGTGGCAACTAGATCTGTCTACCACTATCAGTACTTTCTTGCGATATCTAACCACCCTCTAATTAATAAATGACAGATTAAAGAATGAGCCAATGTTCCCGATCCTCTGACTGGCCTTAAAGAGAAAGATAAAGATGGCATTTGTATAGCGCTTTTCACCGTGATAGTCTCAGTCTCAAAGTGCTTCACACCGTAAATCTCTGCCTGGCCTTACCGTGTGTGGTTGAGGGGCACCACGAATCCCTGGTGCCCATACAAGGCCAGCGTGCCCCAAGTGCCCGGATCCAGGTCGGCCCCGTCGCCCTCTTTGAATCTCCAAGGGGCAGAGGTCGCGTTTGCCGTGGATGCCGTGGTCATGACGGACTTGGAGAATTCCGGGATGCACGTCTTCTGGGAGCTGGCGCGTCCAATTACGTGGGGACACGGCTGGGGGTCAACCCGCAACTGGCGCATTTGCCCACTGCCCAGCAGCATTCCAAACTCTGAGCTGGCTCTAGTCTGTGGGATGAAGGGCAAAGTTAGTATTAGTATGCGCTTTATTAGGTGCTTTTATAAACATTGGTATTGAAAAATTTCATAGAATGTACAAACATATATATACATACATATATATATACATACACATGACATACGTACATAAATACATATAAGTAGAAACATATATATATATTTATATACATACACATGACATACGTACATAAATACATATAAGTAATATGTATAGATACATAATTTCATACATACATACATACATATATACATACATACATACATACATACACATACATACATAAACACACACTTACATACACACACATACATACCGTACATACAAGCATGACTTAAAAGGTTGGTATAAGATACTCTTTAAAAAATCAACACTATACAAAAGGAGCTCCAAGACTGGTGGAATTAAATTAAATCCTATTTCAAGACAGGAAGATGCAACAGAACAGACCATGTTGTCACTCACCTGGTTTCCACTGGCGACGGAACTCATGCGTGACAGTGATGGGGTCAGCGTGCCCTTGGCCCAGGCAAACCAGTCAGCCGGGGAGTGGATGTCCGTAAATCTAGGCCCTTTGCCCCTGGGGAAAATAAAGGGTAACGGAATGAAAATAGGAACTCTTTGTAGGATAAGTTAAGGAAGGGTAACGGAATGAAAATAAGAACTCTTTGTAGGATAAGTTAAGGAAGGGTAACGGAATGAAAATAAGAACTCTTTGTAGGATAAGTTAAGAAAGGGTAACGGAATGAAAATAAGTTGTAGGATAAGTTAAGGAAGGGTAACGGAATGAAAATAAGAACTCTGTAGGATAAGTTAAGAAAGGGTAATGGAATTAAAATAAGAACTTTGTAGGATAAGTTTGGAGAAATTAAAAGGTAAGGGTATGAAATAAGATAATAAGATATCTTTATTAGAGAAGATTCTTTATAAGATAAGATAAATTATGTTTTTTTCCCTCACAGAGATGGGAAGAAGGAACTAAATTAATTCAAGGAGAGTGAGAGTAAGAAAATAGTCACTTACTCCTCTCCCACAAAAAGTTGGCTGGCTGAATTGTTGAGCAGAGTTTCTTGTTGCCTGGCTCTTCCAAAGGCCAGGAGGAACGTTATCAGCATGAACAGCACCAAGAATCTCACTTCTCTGCACACAAAATGGAAAAAAGGAAGAAGAATTAGCCTCTTGCAATTCACAATGAAGTGTAAATGAATGTCAAATGGAGTCAATATTTCTATGAAGAATGTTGAATTGATAAAGAATTTTTTTAAAAAGAGAAATACGTTCCTGGCCAATCCTCATACAAAGATTTCTCAGTAAAGTTTTATCCCAAAGTACGATGAAAACTCCCTACCCTTTCTTGATAATCGTTGATCATAGAAACGGAATAATCCACATTTTAATGTACGATGAAAAATATGAATATTTCTCAATAATCGTTCTCGTTCATCTTAGATATAGAACATCATTAAATGTATAATAATAACAATAATAATAATAATAAAAATAATAATAGTAATAATAATGTAGATCATTGATATTGCGCCCACTCCCTTATACAATAAAGCTCTAGGCACATAATGGAGATCGTCTTACCGTAGCAGATTCAAAGCCTTCTTCTCCTTCAATATTTTCTTCCTCGATGAGTTCAACAGCTTGTCTTGGGGGGGACCAGCAAAACGCAAATACCGTGACCTTGACCTGGCTGCCACGCCCTGCCATCCAAAGGATAATAATAATAATTAATTATAATAATAATAATAATAATAATAATAATAATAATAATAAAAATTATAATAATAATTTGACGATGATCATGATGAAAAGGATGATGTATATTAATATCAAAAGTAATTTCTAGCCAATTGCCATTTGAAATATCAAGATTAAACGATCTTAAAATATTACTGCAGAATTATTCCTTAATGTAAATGAATAGCATTCAAATATATTATTCCATAAAGGAAGAAACTTTAAAGAATTCGTTGAAACCAATGGCCATAATGTGCCTACTCGCTGAAGAAACCAATCAGCAATGTGCCTACCTGTTGCAGCTCATCCTCGGGACCGGAACTCTTCTTGCTCTGGTGACAAGCCGCGTCCTCGTACTCCAGGTCTTCGCACTCTTCCCCATCATCCAGGACGGACGGGTCGCCACGGTGACGGCAAGAGATGCATAGGACACTCAGCAAAATCTTCAAGAGACAAGGATTGTGCAAGCGTTATTTTCAACACAGCAAAATAGAATTAAGCAAATATGGAGCACAAGGGGAAATATGTGCCCCTCCTTATTTCTTTTGTCTAAGCAGAGGGAGGCTAGCATTAAAAACGGGACTACATGTAAACTCTAATGGTTAAGATGAGTCTAGATTTTTTAAGGCATCAAGCAAAATATAAACTACTCATCTCTAAATATATTTATATTTATTAAAATATTAGAAAGAAACAAAAGTGCTTTATCAATATTTTCATTATTATTATTATCACTATTATAATATCATATTAAAAAGTTTAGGTTCATGATCTATACAAAATTTAATGATTGGATTGTTAGTGTTCCCTAGACTAATGTTCTAAATTGATTTTTAAGTCCAATAGGTAAGTTGTGGCTGGAAGAAAAGCATTTAAACTCACCATGGCCGGCTGAGCTATGAAGAGGCAGGTGATGAGACTGAAGTACACCGCCTGTATCCACATCACACTCCTCTGGTGGCTGAATCTAGAGGACGCAATCAGAAAAGATAATAAAAATTTAAAAATTCAACAAATAAATGAATGATTGAAGAAAAGAGGATAAAAGGAAGAATGGCAAAAGAAGAAAAAAAGAGAGATTACCTTCCAACAAATGAAAGAATTATTTTTTTCTATGAACGAACGAATGAATAAATGATGGAAAAAATGAATGAAAGAATAAAAGGAAGGAAAGCAAAAGAGCAAAAGAAAAAAAAGAGAGATTTCCTTTTAATGAATGAATAAATTTCTTTTAAAAAAGTGAATGAATGAATGTAGGAAGGAAGCAAAGAAAGAAAAAAGGAAGGAATGAGCAAATAAACAACCAAATCAACAAATGAGCTGTATTTTACAACAGCCAAATGAGAGTATGAATGAAGGATAACGCACCTCCACCCGAAGTAGACCGTCACAGTTCCACCAGCGACCGTCACCAGCAGACACAAGACCCAGGCCACGTAGTGGCACCAAAAGGGAAGAAGGAATCGTCTCCTGGCGTCCTGGGGGGAAGCCTGGTCTGTTGTTGGAATAAACAGAAAAAAGGAAAAACGACTTTAGACAAGAATGAATACCCCATGAATACCAAATGAATACCGATTGCAGATACATTGTGAAACTAAGCTAAGATTTGGCATTATACTGACTGGTGCATTGTGATATAATTTTTCAGTAAACCTAGACTTATGTGCCTTGTAGAATAATCATTATGTAAAATATCATAATATGATAATTGTATCTACAAAACATTTCCATCGCCCACATTTTAACTAACAAATGCCGGCTTTTATAAATTACAATTAAAACAGACATTTAAATATCTTGTCACAAAATTGTCTAAAATCCAACAATCTATCTACATTTATCTTATAGATAAATCTTATTTTTATTCTTTTTGTCTGGAAAAATACTATCGTCTGAAGATCTACAGGCATGAATTAAAAGTTTCTGTTTACCATTTCTGTACTTCAAGACTTCGGAGCTGATATCGGAAGTGGTCTTGACTCTGTGTTTCTCAGCCGTTGCTTGGCTCGTAGCATCCTCGAATCCACTGGAGCCTTGATCTGTATCTGTGTCATCGGGAGAGTCTGAATATACGCAGATGGCGAAACAAGAAGATAAGTCTAAAGTCTATTTAGGAGATAATTATAAAAAATAGTGACACTTCGATATAACTCCCATCGAGAGGTTGAAAAGAGCAAATCATCTTTCTACCACCAGTTCCCCAGGTAAAAAAGAATTTTAAAAGAGGTCTATAATTTAGGGTCACTCACAATTATAAATAATGAAAGACAAACGCATTCAATCTATGACATTATAGTAAAAGGGAACTTGTCTAATTTTCATTCTAAATAACCCTAATAATTTTCCCACCGGACAATAAAGTAATATCCTATCTTATCTTATCAACTTAGCAAAAGACAGTGATAAATATCTAGAACGTGACTGTGATAAGCGTTGTTGTCCTACCTGCCAGCATAGTGTGCTGCACAAAGGGGGCATTGAGGGACAGGGGCAGCTGGGAACTGGTCTGGGTGGTCTTCACACTGTTGGCACTGGAACGCACCTGGGAAGAGAACATTGAATTTGTTAACAATAATGATGTAACGATGACGATGGTGATGAGGATAATAAATAATAATAATGCAGATAATTTATATTGCGCCCACTCCCTTATACAATAAAGCTCTAGGCGGATGATGGTAATGATGATCAGATCATAATGAAGGTCGTTACGATGACGATGATGATGTGTTGATGTCGAAATGGATGAAAATAAGTCAGAAAACAAATTTACAAAACCAAAAAATACAAGAAGTTTAAAAGATTACAGTAACAGTAAAACATTCAAAAGATCAGAGCCGACATTTCAATGAAGAAACAAGGAAAACAGTTTTAAAAGATTTGTCGCCAATGCAACGGGAATGGAACTCACCGACTGCTGGCGTTTGAGCCACTGTTTGTGTGCCCAGTCCTGGATGTGCTGCCAGTTCAAGATGGACTGGTCAAGGATGGAGTAGGTGACCGCTGGCTGGAACGAATCCTCGTCACACTGGCTCGGCAGTTCACCTCCGTGCTTGTCGTGACCTTGAGGGGGCCGATGAATTGGAACGCTGACCTGTGAAGGACGAAAAGGAGACGGGCAAAAATTATACGATTATGATTTTCAGTTATCAGTTGGAGGCATTGCCTTAAACATAATTCTTTTCAAATGGAAATTTTAAAAACAATAATAACTAAGTATAATAATAATAGTATAATCGATTTAGATAACGCTGAATCTATCCACCAGGGAGTGCTTATTGGCGCTTTAAAATATCATGATTACATTTTGTACATAAAAATATACAAATTACAGCCTTGATATAATGCTTTCCCTCCATATTGCATATAGATTTGAATAAATATTAATGAAGAATGTTACATTAATAACACACATCTCACATCATGATTATATTATTGGCGTAAATGTGCACATGGGCTTCAATCAAAAACTTACCCGACTTCGACGGAAGAGAAATCCGATGAACAGCCCCAGAGGAATGAAGATGAAGCACACCACAACGCCCACGATGATGTTGTACCAGGACAAGTCGATGAGGCCAAACTCCCCACGAATCTGGACAGGAGGAAGAACAAATTTAGACAATTATTTAATCAAAATTCAATAATATCACGTCCAAGAGTGCATGCATAAATATGGTCAGTTATATCAAGTTTTCAATCCTCCTACTCCTGTGTTAATGCTAATCCAAATTCTGGTCTGTTTCAGCTTAGTTCTTTTAGATTAACTGTCTTTAATATTTTTTTTAAACGAGAGAAACAACATGTAATGGGATAATAATTATAAGAAATAGTTCTAGTTGATGGGGTAGTATTAAATGCATCAAAATTATTGTAAAGTGCATAGAGCATGATGTAAACCGTGGATATGCACTGTAAAAAAATAAATATTAAAAATCAATATTTTTTATTTTTTTATCTTTTATTATTACTATTTAGTTGATAGCTACATTCTAAATTGTTTGATTCTTTCTTTCCCCGTCATAGAAGGCAAAGTGTAGTTTTAACATCGGTGACCCCAAAGGTTAAATTTCAGCATTGAGGATGAAGGATGTACGTACCGGTGGGGGAAGGCCCTTGAACCAGAACGAGGCCAGGCCCATGTAGCACATGACCAGCATCAG
>JAUEKV010342949.1:0-10498 GCA_031833985.1 Ancula gibbosa
CTCTCTCTCTCTCTCTCTCTCTCTCTCTCTCTCTCTCTCTCTCTCTCTCTCTCTCTTTCTCTCTCTCTCTCTCCCCCAAACGACCCTCTCTCTGTCATATACCTCTCGTCTATATCTCGATGACTGTTTGTCTCCATCTCATTGACATCATCCCACTACCTGACTGTTGATTTTACCCCCAGTCACCCCATCCTTTTTGGTGTTTACTGTTGCTAGCCATCGGCTGTCCATCAACAGCTGCTGATAACTGCGATAGCCTAGTTTGTGTCAAGTAGGCCCCTAGTCCAGTTCACTTGGGTGTTGTAGGTGATGCCCTCCCTGTTGTTGTTTACCTCTAGACGTCATTAATGTATGCGTCGGTCACACTGATGTAGGGCATCCGATCGGGCGTCTCAATTTCAGTTACACAAGCTTGATGATAATAAGAACTGTAATGTTAACTATTTCGTCTCCATGTGTCTTTATATGTCTGACTGGCGGTCAGTTTGACATGCATACGCTATGATTCTCTCTCTGCTTCTGTCTGTCTGTCTGTCTGTCTGTCTTGTCTGTCTGTCTGTCTGTCTGTCTGACACTGTATTTTCTCTTTCTCTCTTAATCCCCCTCTCTCTTTCTTTCTTTTCTGTTTCTATTATTCTTTCTATCCGTCTCTGTCTCTTCCCCTGGCCTCTGCCTATCTGTCTGCCTGTCTGTGTGTCCGTCCGTCTCTGTCTGTCTGTCTGTCTGTCTTTCTCTCTCTATATATATTTCTACCCATCTCTTTCTCTTTCTCTTTTCTCTCTCCACACTACTATAACCCTTACATATATTTATTGTTTGTCTGTCTCTTGTTTATATGTCTGTATGTCTTCAGCTGCTCATACAGATAATAACAATGGGAATATTGATAGCGTTGAATTGGTTATAGATAAAATTAATGTGATAAATACCCATCATTCTAAAATGTTCTTTTTTTCTTTTCTTTGGCAGGAACTCAAAGATGATGTCTGCCTTGTCATGGAGGTATTTCACAATTATTCTCTGAAATGGATCACGATGATGGTTTTGCCTTTCTCTGCATTTACTGAATTAAAGTCTCTTCTATTTTAAATATTGATTTGAATCTAATTGATTTTTTAAAAAACCAACGACATAATTAATAGGACTGCATAATTTCTAACTAGCTTTGGATTATAGTATCTCTTTAAAACTGGATTAGCACCAGGTATATGGGCCCCAGGAATTTACTTTTATATCCCTTTAAAGGATTTACCATTATAATAATGTCTTGAAGTTTTTTGCCCCTCTCTAATTTGTCTTTTATTCATATCTACATGTTGGATTAATTATTTCTGATGTCTCCTTTCTCCACAGTACTGCAATGGCGGTGATCTGGCTGATTGCCTACACAGTGAGTCTAGCAGACACTTATTTCTTTTCTCACCTCAACACTCCCTTATAAATTTCCAAATATCTTTCTTCCTTTTCTTCTCTATGACTTGCCTCTGGAAAAAGAAACAAGCAAAAAGGATTATACATTAATAATCCTCTTTGCTCAATTTTTTTCTTCGAAACTCACAGTTGGATAAAAAAATAAATAGTGGGGCGTTAAGCTATGAACATTTATAAGAGTTTGCTCAGAATAATCTTTTAACCGATTTTATTTTATGTCACAAATTGCTAGCTTGATTAGATCTAGACATGATCATGATTTTTGACATAATATTATAGTCACTGGCCATTCCGTGCAATATCCTAGTTGTTTATAAAGGTCAATTTTAGTTCTTCTATTTGAATAATTATAAAAACCAATTACTGTTCAATGTTTAGGGGAATCCCTAATATACAATGGTCAACACATTTTCTTTTTTATAATTTTTCAACATTTACTGATCTTTAAAGTGTAAGTCAGTTAGTTTTTCAATGTATACAATTTTACAACTCTGTTGTTTTTCCCTTCGATATTCAAATATTAAAGTTATGAAAACATTTTTTAGACACAATGTTGTCTTATTTTAAATCTAAACTTCGAAACTTAAAGATTAGGATGATTGCAGTAGGTATATTATTTTACAGTATTGACAATTTCTTATTGTGTCCTTCAGGAAACGGGACTCTCAGCGAAGACACCTTGTGCGCCTATGTCAAACAGATAGGTGAGAATCCATCTCCTGGTTTGCACATCATACTTTGAGTGTGTATGAGTGTCATCATCATCATTCTACCTATTACACCTAGTGGTGCTTAGGGCAGCAACAAAGGCTCTCCATTCCGTTTGATTTTGTGCCATCTTAGTCAATGGACCCCATGTGTATGAGTGTGTGTGTGTGTTAATTTATCTGTGTGTGTGTGAGAGTATGAGAATGTGATAAGTAAGATCATAATCTTGTTATATTGCCCTCTGGTCATCAGCCACCATCTTCCTCATCATTTGAACTTCATCATTCTTCTTTTTTATCATCATCATCTTCATCATCATCATCATCATCATCATTATCATCCTTTTCATCATCATCATCATCATCATCATCATCATCATCCTTTTCATCATCATCATCATCATCATCATCATCATCATCATCCTTTTCATCATCATCATCATCATCAATTTTCATCATCGTCATCTTCATCATAATCCTTCTTCATCTTCATCATTCATCTTCATAATCATCACCACCACCACCACTACTACAACTACTACTTCATCACAACCACCACCACCATCATCACTACTACAACCACTCTATCACTACAACTAGTACTATAACTACTACAAATACCACAACTACTACAACCACCATCACCACCACAACCACTACAACAACTACTACAACCATCATCGCCACTACTACAACTACCACTACCACAACCATCACCACAACTACAACCACTACTACAACTACCTCTTCCTTGTTGTTTCCAGCGGAGGCGATGAAGGCCCTGCAGCAGAAGGGCATCGTGCACCGCGACCTCAAGCCCCAGAACATCCTGCTGTGCTACGAGGGCACCAAATACCCCCACCCGTCGGAGATGCACCTCAAGATCGGTGAGTTGCCGTGCTTGGCCAAGATCGACCTTGACATTTGAAAACTTGAGGGCAAGTGGGTTGGTGGTGCAGGGCTCGGAATTATCTGCGAATTCGCAGAAATCCGCTGTTTGATATGTTAAAATTGTATTAGTATTAGCGAGCGTATGTAAACAATATAATTATAGTGTTATTCATTATAATGTCATTCGTTTGCGTCCTCTGCAGATAGTTCAGATGTTGTTTTCATTACTAGTTCTGAGCCCTGGTGGTGGTAGGTCACTCACAGGGTCTTAGACCAAATGTCAAATGTGGTTGTCATTCTCCTTGACAAAATATCACAGATTTACGGGTGGTGATGGTGATTTTGGGGTTGAAGCATTTTCAAATACGGTCTTCATTACAAGGGGATCTTGAGATGCGAATTTTAGTTTTCAATTTAAGTTTCTTTAACAGTGAATTAAAATTTTGTAAGAATCTAATATCGTTGACTTTTTATTCTTTTAAGGGGTTATTGATATTAGCTTCTGGCTTTTCTCTTAATAAAATCTCGAAGTCTTAGGAATGGGTGCATATTCATATTAATATTATCCAATATTTTGAGGTTTAATGGTTTAATAAAGAAAATCTAGCAATCTCTATCCAATAATTAATGTTACTGGACGTTTCATTCATTTCATTCGTTCATTCATTCATTTATTTATTATACATTCATTCATTTTGTTTATTAGATAATTGATTAATTGATTAATCCATTCATGCATTCATTCATTCATTGCAAAGCGCCTAGAGCTTGCTCATTGAGTCGGGTAGAGCGCTATAAAAATGTTCATTATTATTATTATTATTATTATTATTATTCATTCATTCATTCATCCATTCATTTTTCTTATTTATGATAAATCACAGCTGACTTTGGGTTTGCCCGCTTCATTTCTGGAGCTGAGATGGCCACCACCCTGTGTGGATCCCCCATGTACATGGTGAGCATTTTATTTTGCTAGCAACATAACTCAAATCCTCAAAAGATTGACATAGGTCTAGGTGGTTGTGGAATGACTGTGATTTATTTATAATGATAATTCATCTCCTCCATTTTTAGGCCTGGTGATAGTTTAATAACTACAACTGAATATACAACTTTGTAAAATGAAGAATATTAAGAGAACAGTGTATATAATACACTATGCAGTCAAACGATCTACCATCATTTCAAAACCAATTGAAATCTCTGAAGTTACTCGATATGCCTAGTTATAGTTCAAGTTTAGACTTGATGCAACACCACAACACACTGTCGCGATTACCTTCAGTTCTGAAGTTGCGGCAATATTGGATTGGATTGGATATAATTATTACAAATGTGACAATTTTGGCATAATTACTTGACCTCTAAATCCTCTCGCTGATTGAAAAATATCGTGACAATTTAGGCATATTTGACCTCTAAATTCTCTCGCTGATTGAAATATATCGTGACAATTTAGGCATATTTGACCTCTAAATCCTCTCGCTGATTGAAAAATATCGTGACAATTTAGGCATATATCTGACCCCTAAATCCTCTCGCTGATTGAAAAATATCGTGACAATTTAGGCATATTTGACATCTAAATCCTCTCGCTGATTGAAAAATATCAACTCTTGCCTTTGCCTTTCATCACTTCCAGGCCCCAGAGGTGATAATGTCGGTGAAGTACAGCGCCAAGGCAGACCTGTGGAGCATCGGGACCATCCTGTACCAGTGCCTGACGGGACGCGCCCCCTTCCAGGCCCAGAACCCGCAGGAGCTCAAGAAGAAATACGAGAAGAGTCCCGGCCTCAAGCCCAAGTGAGCTCAACCCTTCTTCATTAGTTTGTTTTTTGGGGGATGATGGGGCTAAATCTCTGCCAAGATAAGTAAATAATAAATAAGATCGATTTATATAGCGCTGAATCTATCCACCCGGGGGTGCTCAGTAGCGCTTTACACAGAACTAAAAAGTACACAGCAGCAATTCATAAGGATTCATGTCCTTTGCGTAGTCTCTGACGATATTGTAACAGTTATTTTACTGCTACGCCTGGGCATATTGGTATCAGGGATAAAGTAATTAGTCAGACAAACAGAAATAGTTTATTAGACCCCTTCTTGGACAGAGACGAGACAAATTGGAAGATAAAATGAGAAAAAAATCCTGGTATCAGGGATGTAATTGTTGGCCAGTCACACTCCCCTTCCCAAATTTGTAAATGTGAATATTAGTTTATAAAGTATTTATCCATGATAATACTATCTATGCCATGTATAAATCACGAAACATTGTTCGTTTCATATTAAAATTTGAAATTTGTCAAATATATTCGTTAAAAATTGTATCGTTATACTTTTGAGTAGTTTCTGTAATAAATCATGCCTGTAACATGTTTTGGCTTCTGCTATGAAAATAGGGTGGGTTCTTGCCCAGTTAATATAGTGTTTGACTAGGAACAAGATGAAAATCATGTTACAATTTTTTACGTCTCAATTTTAGCCAGTAGTATGGATATTTAAACAGTTAAGATGCGGAGGTGGATAAGAACTATACTTACTTTATTTTGCTGAACTCCAACTGCTGGACTATGGTCCTTTTTCAGTCATTAATGCTGAAGGCGGAACTTGGCCGTGTTCTTCAGGTCTTTGCTAGGCAGACAGGATGAGCCGCTGATCCAGCTTGGAAAAGTAAAATTTTGAAGAAAGGAGCAATGTTTTTATGACGTCAAATTGAAAACTGTCTTTCTTTTATTCTTGTAGCATACCATCCAGTACCTCTCCTGAGTTGCGAGATTTGCTGATGAGGATGTTGAAACGCAACGCTGATGAGAGAATTGCCTTTGGTATGATGTCTTGTTTTTTCCTTCTTTTTATTGGTATCAAAATTAAGGTTGCTTTCCTAGACTTTTATTCATTTTCAACCTAGCATTTCATCATAAATTTGTACATGTGAATACAGTAGAACCTGCAAAATAAGGACCACCCATTTTGCAAAGCCAAAGTGGTCTTTATTGGGAGGTGGTCTTTATTCAGAGGGGTGCTATCGGGAGGTTCCACTGTATTAGTTTATAAAGTATGTATCCATGATAATACTCACTATGCGTATTGTCATATGATCTTGGAAAGATTACAATAGTCGTAAGTTTGTGAATAATAACATTAATTAGGAATGATATTGTGAAATCTCCCTTCAAATAGCATTTTATGTTAAAATATGATACTTACCTTAAACATTGATAAATTGCAACCCTCTACAATTTATTATACATTAATTATTGATCGATCAATTATTTCTTCTTCAGAGGAATTCTTCGAACACCCTTTCCTTCAACAACCACTGCCAGCTAAAGGTAATAATGAGCTTTGTGGTTTGATGATAGCAATGAGGAGAATATTATTGATGATAATGATGATAGGATAATATTGATGAGGATGATGATGATGATAATACAAATATATATTTTTTAAAACGACGATGATAAGATTCATTCATTTATCGTCTTTTGCTGAAGCCTCAGTCGAGGTACACATTTTTAAAGGAAATTTAGACTGATGATGATGACAATGAGGACACAATATTTTGCTAGCATGTCTTGCTTCTAGCTTTTCCATTCACTTACCCTGTGAAGAGCGAAGTATTGTCACACATACCAGTAAACTAGAATTTGTGCCTTAAAATTGAATGAGCTTAAACCAGGCATTCGTTAATCTCGTCCCCGCAGTGATTACCAAGCCAGTGTCGGTGCCCAGGCGTCGCTCCAGCTCCTCTTCGGAAAGCTCCACGCCCGGAAAGTCGCCCAAATCCCCTGGCAGGTCTCCGCACCGGGCCTCTCCCATCAACAAGGTCAAGGGGTCCCCCTCCCGATCCCCCAAGGTGAGCCAAAACAAGTTACCGGCATAATATATTACAGACTACTCTTCAGCTGTAGAATGAAACCTTTTGGGAGGTCTGCCTGCATTTTGTTCCACAATAAATGCATCACAACTGCCTTGAGCAAATCCCATTATAATTATATTTTTAAAATATATACTTTAATTGGTTGGCTTCATTCATTCCCCAAAATAACAATTGGAAGAGAAGATGAAAAATATAACACATTAAGTAAAGCATAGAATGCATAGAAAAAAAAGAAGAAGTCTGTAGGCACTTCTTGTTTTGATATATTTTGCTCTCATTATTGATCTAGGTCATATGTTAATTTTTAACTAGAATTTTGACAAATTTGAAATTCTCATCTAGGATGCTAAATCTTAACCTGTGTTATAGCATAAATTTTAATGTTCTCACTTAAATCAGATTAAAAGGAAAGAATACTACACTATTATAAAAAGAAGAAAAAAAATAATGTTATATTCTTTTAAAAAGAAAATCAAGCAAATTTAAAAAATGTATCTAGTTCAAACATTTTTGTCAATACTAAAAACTAAAATTCCTTGGGAAAATAAAAACTAAATTATTCCGAATTTGTTTTTGTTCCGTTAATACTGTAATCTCAAATGATGTTTAAAAAATAAAAGAATTGAAAATAGGCATCTGCTTATGGCCGCTTGTATCTTCCTGTTTTTATCATCACCACCAGCAAAAGAACGTAGTAGTGGAGAGGAAGGAGGAGGACATGCAAAACACACTGACGGCAGGATTCACCAAGGTGGAGAAAGAAGACGCCAAACCCACAAATACTGGGAGATCTACTCCAGAGGTGAGCAACGACAATTGTGGAACAAATGAGAATCAAATAAAAAGGAAATAAAGAAGATAACTGACTTTACTTTACTTTACTTTGCTGATCCCCAACTGCTGGACTATGGTCCGTTTTCAGCTGTTAATGCCACAAGGTGGAACTTGGCCGTGTTCTTCAGTTGGGCCGTTGACGAGTAATATAGAACAGAAAGAAAGAAAGGAAGGAGAAAAAATCTTGATTTTTGTTGTTGTCGATGGGGAATGGTCCTTGGGGAAGTCTACAGGAGTTATTGTAACTGAAAAAAAAGCTCTTCCTGTACCCATTACTGAGTCGAGGGATACCAGGTGTCTAGCCCAGTCCAGTTAAAAAGAATTGATGTAATAGACATTCAAACCTGAACATTATTGATTATTATAATTATTGCAATTATATAGAACACATCCACGACTGTCATCATGCTCTATATGCGCTTTGCAATAAACTATCCCTTGACAGGCCACGTAAATATTTTGTCAACTACGTGTAGAGCATACAATATGAACTTGGACTCACATGCACCGACTCAGTCTTGAGAGCTTGCAACATGGAAGCTAAGAACTGGATCCAGCATTGACGCGATAAGATATGATGATGATAACATGAGCTGTATTTTTAAAGCGCTCAATGTTAACATCAGCTCTGCCTATTAATAAGGCTTTAACGGAACAATGCTGTAATTCTTTTAAAAAATTTGTTGTTTTTTTTTCTTTGCAGGACTTTGTCATGGTTCCAGAGGCAATTTGTATAGAATCAGGTATTGATTGCTCTTTCTTTTTTGTAGTTGTGAGTTTTGTGTATAGTAATTCTATGGCACTGCTGTGCTATATAATTATACACACTGGTGTTGTATTCCAACCTTTGAAATTTCATCATTTATATCTTTGAAAAATAAGCCTTCTTGATAAGTAGGCACCAAAATCCATCAATTTATAACGATATAAGATGTTAATCAAACCTTTTTGTTTGTTATAGAATGGTGCATACGCCTTTAACTTGATTTCTGCATCCCTATTTTCACAATGATACATTTTTCTTTGTTTTTAGATCTACATTATACATTTGTGATTTTATAGGACCAATTATCTGAGTAAATTGACGTAACTCTTGATAATAACAATGTTCATGATGTGATTTTGTAACAAAACTGGACGGGTCTAATCTCAGTTTAAGAAGCAAAGGCGGTTCCACTCTCTCTCTATCCCAGATGATTTTTTTCTTTTAGAAAAGCATTTGGCTTATTTTCGTATTTATTATCCCCAGAAGGAGCAGAAAGTCTGACCATAGCACGGGCCCCACTTGCTCAAGCGGAGGTGGAATCTCTTGGGTGAGACGGGATTTTATCTTCTTGTTGCTGAGAATGTTCAATTTTTCATTGTTGTAAAAACGAGTTGTCTTTGATTTTTAATGAATGAGAATGTGTCTGGTATATTTCTATACAAGTGAGCGTTGTAAAATATGAGTTATCTTTGATTTTTATTATTTGTGTATGTTATCTTTCTATACAAGAGAGCGTTGTAAAAATGAGTTATCTTTGATTTTTACTGAATTTGTTTGGTATCTTTCTATACCAGAGAGCTCATTAGAAAAATACTGTCTTACTTACCCCTTTTAAAATATCATTTTTCATTTTTATACTCCTATGATAAAATTCATTTTGCATGCATCCTTAAGTTGACGTTTCAAGTATTTTCCCCCTTTTCCTTTCATCTCCATGAATTGCTATGTTTGGTTTTTATCGCTTTTGTAAGGAAAATCTAATGATGTTCTTTTTTAAAGAAGATTTTTCGATAACTTTTTCTTTAAGTTAAAATTGTAAAAAGCGCCTAGAGCTCGCTCATTAAAGTGCTATATAAATGTTCATTATTATTATTATTATTATTATTATTATTATTATTATTATTATTATTATTATTATTATATTATTATTATTACCACAGCACCCTGTCGTCGCACTCGTCCCCACACCGGTCCCCCAAATCCGTTCGTGTTCACAGCGAGGACGTGGTCACCTACACCAAGGAGAAGGAGAGAGTGGCGGAAGAATCTAGTCCCCCTCGGCCCGTCACCCTCCCGATGACCATCACCCCCAGACAGTCGGAGCCCATATGCGTGCCCTCGGAGACCAAGCTCGCCCACGGCAACGACCCTGCCAATCCGGCCATCAAGAGGAAAATCAAATCACCAGAAAAAATGGTTAGTTCTGACTCTCTCTGTTTTTTCCACTCAGTGGATGATAAGATGATAATAGTAATAATAATGTAGATCATTTATATTGCGCCCACACCCTTGTACAATAAAGCTCTAGGCGCATTACAATCACAATAATATATAATTAGAAATACATGACATTTGTATAAAAAGCGGCGTACATATCATACAAACATTTACTTTCAAAATGATGAGATACAACTTAATTATCTCATTGAGAGAAATTACATGTCATGATAAACATCCATCCTTGTGGGGGTTTATAATTGTACCTGTGGTCCATACATTTGTTTTTTTGTTTTGTGCAGATCGGTAGGGTTTGATGCATAATTTTACCACTCATCCTTTATTTGCAGGAGATAGAGAGTGCGGACAGAACCGTGGCGAGAAGGAATTCTGAGACTCGCATGTCTGGCATCGATGCCTACAATACAGGCTCCTTCTCTCCTCCGGCAGGTAAGAAATCAAAATGGGAAGTAATAATAATAATAATAATATTAATAATAATAATAATAATAATAATAATAATAATAATAATAATAATAATAATAA
>JAUEKV010344059.1:756-16094 GCA_031833985.1 Ancula gibbosa
CCACGGCTAGGTTATACCTCCTTTTCGTTATTACCCCCCCCCCCCCCTCCCCAGTCGATGGTGATATGAATGTCTTGCATCAAACGTGGGGACCCTTGACCAGGTTAGCACATGATAGATCAGAATGGAAGTCCTGTGTTGCTGCCCTAGACGCCACTGGGTATAATGGGTGAATGTATGTATGTATGTATGTGTGTGTGTGTGTGTGTGTCATTCCCATCTATCAACAATGAATTCCATCTATAATGTACATGTACATGCGCATTCCATATGATTTCCCAAATGCACTGTCTGAACGTTTTGTTTAACCTGTAATTTGTTCCATGCTTTGGCTGTTCTAGTAATAAAGGAATGGCGTCTAATACTAATAATGTAGTAATGGAACTGCCTGTGACATACTGTATTGGATTTTGTGTGTTCTTATTCAGGCTGTATTTTAATGTAAATCAATCTCAGTATCAGTATCACTGTATGAAACTGTTCAAAGAAACTGTTTATTATGGCAGAGCTAACGTGTAGCATACCACCCAATTATGCTGGGAAATAAAATCAAATCTGCAAGACATTGGTGTCTTCTCCGGCAAGAGGGGATGGTGACCTAACTCGTTCCCCTTCACGCCATAGAAACTGGAGATAAGCACCAGCTCCATGGGCCTCATGGTCTTGAAGGAACTTATAAAGTCAATGTAAACCAACTTAGTACAAAATGCACTCATGTATGCTGCCTTTATTTATGACAGCTCTACACTACCCAGACAAATGGATATACGGATACATAATGGATACAAGTATCATTGTATGATGAAAACCGTGATAAGACAATCAGGTACACACATTTTCACATTCAGGCCAATAGCAAAAATTAAATTAAACAATGAACTCCATTGCTATGAATTGTCAGTAAAGTTTATTATAATTTGTTATCAAATAGTAGGTCTGGAAGTAAAATGATGGCAAAAAATATTGCACATAAATTGCTCATAAATAATAAATGTAGTATAAAATACTGTAATACGCTTTAGTACATGTACATTTTAATACTGCAATACTTCATGTAAATAAAATTGTTCAAACAATGATAGTTGTAAAGAGACTGACAGTTGTAAAGAGACTGACAGTTGTAAAGAGACTGACAGTAAAAGTTTAACAATAACATAGCACAATCCGCATAAATTTTGTAAAATAAATTATGAGTTTAGTTTTGTTTTTTGGGGTAAGGCATTATGACTAAAATTGAATAATGACTAGTTTTGATCTAGTGATATTTTGTCACATACATGTATAAAGCTTAAGTTAAAACAATCCACAAAAGTTGAAAGCAATCATTATCAACATCCTCCAGATCAGATGAGGACTATATATATCAAGAAGCAGGCTGCGTAGCGTATGCATCACACTTTGCTGAGTTTATTGAATACATAATACATGGTTACAAACACATCTTAATAATAAATATGTTTGTTATGGAACATTTAAATCGGATACAGTACTAGGATGCAATTAATGTCAGTGAATTTCCAATTAACGGAAATTTGAAGCATATTAGTACTTTATTGGTACCCTAGCATCCATATTGGGTTACAATGTTGGTAAATACATTCCTCATTTGTACTTAGAATATAGTACAATAAGTACATTACTGATTTCATTTAAAGAATTAATAAAAATAAACCATTTCTATTTGTGAAAGATCTCAGGCATGTGAAAATGAAAATCTAAGGGAATGTTATGGGTATTTTATTGATAAAAGGTGTTTATATATATGAATAAAAATAGATTTAACTTTTTAGAGAGATGAATGCAAATACACAGTACAAATATTGATAAAGACATGAAATATATCACAGCTAAGTTACTATCGCTGGCTGATTCATTTGACATTGTTTTGCATTGAAAAATGCAGAACAGTGAGATCTGCAAACGGATGACCACACTCCTAGAAGATTTAGACATACTTGTAGCCTACATGTAATCACACATGCAATTATTTATCTATATAATTTATTGATTCATTCACTTATTAAAACACATACATATAATTATTTTCTTTGTATTCAATTACATATATACACGATTTTGTGTTGATAATGTTTCATTCATTCAATTGTATTTACTAATTTGTCATTTGTCTTATTCAATGTTTATTTCACTCTGGGTACTCATTTACAAATACGTCCTGTTCACAATGTTTGCATGGACCTTTAGCGCCTTGCCACTAAAACATGGATGATACCATTTATAGGTTAACTCGTTCATTATGAATTGTATAATTGTAACATTAGTACAATAGAATCAAGTTAGACATGATCAAATGAAAAACCGCATTGAAAAGTCTTTAATCCTAGATACTGCCATAGCATTACTATGACAACCACATTTGATAAATCAATCTGCATCGATTCCAAGCCTTTAACCTTTACAAACATAAATACATGTAGTAGATATTTATCATTTATATTTGACTTAAGCATTAATGTTTAGAAAAAGTAAAAAGGTAGCCTTTAACCCAGTTTTTATTGAATAATTAAAAATTCAAATTTTGAAAATTGCTATTTAAAAAATTGGGATTTTTAAAAGAATACAATAATTTGGATGTTAAATGATTCTGCATCTAAGTTCAACTAGTGCCAATGTACATGCCATATGAATAAATACAATAAATATATACATTTACATGTATTATAAATGCATTTGTGCGCCTTCAAAATAGTATTACAAATTTATCACGATATTACAACGTTGACATGAAATTGAAATACATTGTACAAATCAATCTGGAAATTGAATTTGGCGCTGGTACATCAAATTGCATCTCCTAATGAGGCCAATACGAGTTGGGCATTGTAATGCATTTGTAATGTCCCATTATAATGTATTAATAATGTGGCGCAATCTTGATCAGTGGTGACTTCCCCTCCAAGGTGCTGTAGAGTCTATTCCTTCTTTTCCAAAATCTGTCTTCTTCTTCCTCACCTCCTGTGGCCCCTGTTGATCAGTAGGCAGGCTGCCTAGACGCTAGACAACAATGTTCTTTAGAAATAAAGGAATGGATGAGGCATAGGGGTGGGGGTTGGGTGGGGGCAGATGGTGGACACATTCAAATATCAACGTCATCAGTCTAGTTCGCTGCTGAAGAGGGTGTAAATTTAGCTTAAAATTAAAGCACATAAAAGCATAAGGCATATTTAACTATTCATTAAAGTTAGGGTAGGGTGTAAATTAAGTTTAAAGTTAAATCTCATCACTCATAAGGCTAATGTAACTACTCATTTAAGCTAGGGTAGGGTGTAGTAAGTTATGCTTAAAGCACATAACAGCACATAACTCATAAGGCTTATTCAATTATTCATTAAAGCTAGATGAGCACTCTAAGTCAAAGTGTAGATTATTCATAAGTCATTATTCATTTTTAATTCTTTTGAAACTTTCTCCTTGAGTAATGTAATTTGTTTGGGATTTTTTTATGAATTCAAATGGAATAAAATTATGATAGATAAAATTGTGATCCAATCACGAATCATGAAAGTAATAGAAATAATATAGTAATGAATAGCATTTATATTGTAATAAATATTATTTATATTGTAATGAATAGCATTTATAGATATAAAGTGAGATACAAAATACTACCTTATTCTCATTGTAATCAATCAAGATTTCAATAGATAATGAACTCCGCAAAACGAAAAATATGATAACTAGTCGACTAGTTTAATTAAGTTGAGAAATCTCTGACCACTGTGTGCGGTGATCTGAGGGGATACCTCCTATAAGTAGTCGAAGCTTAGAAAGAGAGTGGTTAGAAGAAGCATGAAGTGTGGTGTTAAAAAGATGAGTGATGGGAGAGGACCACCAAGCCTCTTTGGGCCCATTTACCTGTGATGAAATTCTACAAGACAGAATGATACCTGGAAGGAGAGTGAATGTTAAAATGACAGCACATTAATCCGAGCCACAAACAAAACTTGACATTGCCACAGGACAAAACAGTAAACGAATTGATTTCGCATCAAAACACGACATTTCCACGGGTCAAAACAGTAAACGAATTGATTTCACATCAAAAACACGACATTTCCACGGGTCAAAACAATAAATGAATTGATTTCACATAAAAAAACTGACATTTCCACAGGACAAAACAGTAAACGAATGGATTTCACACCAAAAACATGACATTTCCACGGGACAAAACAGTAAACGAATGGATTTCACATCAAAAACATGACATTTCCACGGGACAACACAGTAAACATAATTATTATGGTCACATCAAAGACATACATTTTGAAAAAATAAAATACAAAACGGATTAATTTTTTTAGAGAGACAAAACGATAGATCTAACTCATATACTGTTGAGTGGCTGAATAACAATAACATATCACGCAGCATTTCTTTTTATAATAACAAAACAGAGACATTTAAAATCAAGCACAGATCAAGAGTGAAGAATACTCTAACTGATGGGATAATTGAATGGTGAAGGCAAAAGAAGAGTTGGAACTAGTCGAACTCCCCTCAAATAACACCAGTCACTCCCCTCAAATAACACCAGTCTCTTAGAGAACCAACCGTGATAAAGGAGGTTTTTGATCATTGTGTTGAATTTTTCTTTTACCAGCGATGGATGATGACCTTTTATGTGGGTAAATACTTCATGAGTGGAATAAATGGTATGCTCAATGATGATGGAACGATGAAGTCATTCATAAACTTATGTAACTTTTCAAGGTTTTCCTACAAATTAAACTGTGTAGGTAAGAAGAGCAAAACGTCTAAACTAAGATTAAAATAACGATTCACAACTTACAGCGCAAGTAAAAAGACCAGGTGGCAAATAATGCATTACACCAAACAAGGGAGCTGCCCTAGACACCACCAAGTGTAATGGGTGAATGTATCCAAACAAGGCACAATTTGGAATTGGAACAGGTCTAACATTAAATGTCGGGCAGTGTGAGTGTAACCACTCACGGTCATTTTGTTATCGTCATAACTACATAAGCGTTGCTGCTGCTGTTGTTGTTGTTGTTGAGTCGAAATAAGAGGCATGCTATAAGACTCACAACTCACATCAACATTAGTGTCAAAGGATAAACACTCATATTGCGACATTCTTTGGTCTTAAAATTCACAACTGCCTGTGTAAGATAACCATGGAACCTGGCAAACCATACTCTTGCATTTCTTTTTTCTGTCAAAAGGGCAGAGTATATAATAATATAATAATAATATAATCGATTTATATTGCGCTGAATCTTTCAACCCGGGAGTGCTCAGTAGCTCTTATATTATATACACTAAACATACTCACTATCGTCACACGCCAGTATTGACTCACTATTGAATGTTGAGTCTAGAGTCATTGGTACTTGTTAAAAACAAAGCTTACAAAGAGTATTGGAGGAATGGGGCGATGGGATTGTGATCATCATCTTATATAACAGTAAATCAAACAACAAAATGCGATGTGCCTATGAGTACTTATGTGGATACTGGCACTCTTAAATGAGTCATTTCATTTCATTTAAAAGATGAGTTCTCTTCCCCCATTGACAGATAAATTACGTTTTTTAAACGAGGATAAAATGATTGATAAATTAGACTTATGATGGCAAGGTGGAGAATTGTGTTGAGTATTATTGTTATTTTTAAGTAAAATCAAGATGACAGAGTAATGCTGACTTAAAAGAGAAATGAAACATCGTCCCCGCCATCCCATAAAGAAGGCTTAATATTTTTCTCAGAAAGTGTAACACTATTTTAGAAATGATAGCCCAAATGTCATATAAATGAAAGCAATGCATCCTGTAGCCTACATTGCTGAGCGTTTTGCTATTATAACCATTTTACCATATAAGCATCTGGAAAATATATGACATTGAATGCAGGTGCATTATATTATAAATGTATAAATTATGGATAATAAAAGTTGGCACATTTTGAATAAAAATCAAGTCGTTTTTTTTTTTTTACCCAAATACGGTTATTCTAGTTAAATTCTTAACTTTTGTAATTGTAATGCCATTTAATAATCACATGACATTGTAAGGCCCTTCGATCGTTGACTAGAATTTATGTATAAGTATTCCATTCAATTCTTTGCCTTATATCAACCGACATTTTCAATGTTCTCATGATTTTCAATTTGGTGAATTATTGTAAAGTGATCCTATTCGACATGACAACACGACTGATATGACTGCAATTAATCACATATTTCAGGGAAGGGGGAGCGAGCAGGGGATGAGGGGAGGGTGTTAATCATAATATTGTTGAAGCCTTAATGATTTCAACGATGATAAACCTGTAACCAGAACTAAAAATACCTATTCTACTACTACAATTGGCAATGTGTAATAATGATGATAATAATAATAATAATAATAAATGTGAAAAAACCTAAGCATGTTATTTAAACAACACTCTTAGAAGTATCGGTAGGTTTGTAGGAAACAAATGAGATTATTGGACCCTGGATTTTTGAAAGTTGAACTTTCATTAAATAAAGATAGAATTCTAATTCTAAAATAAACTTTTTCTTTTCTTTATAAAGAGTAATTGAAGAATTACATATATATATATTATACAACCGTTATTACTTTCCCAAAAAATCCAGGTCTTGTTGATTATTGAATGACGTGAAAACATACACGTAAGCACAGAAACCTTCATGCAGGAATAAGAATGAAAACATTTCATACCCAAGACACATGACAAGACAAAATGACAAACACTTTGAAAGGTTAGCTATTTCAGGATGCAAATGTGTTGACACACAATGACCTTCCTTCAAATATTATATGGTTCTATCCTATTCTACATTTGCTCTTTGGAATTATTTTGAAGTTTGAAGTCTCCGATCTTTCAATTCTTTTCTTTTTAACAAATAAAAATGGGGACAAAATTAAAACTCCTTAGTACTAAGTGTGTTGATAAGAACATCAAGTTCAGGTTTCTAATCTAAATATGTTGATAATAAAACCAGGTTATAAGACAAATTTTAATTATAAGGTGCGTTGGTCATTGGAATTTCTAAGTGTATCAATGAGGAATGAAGTTGGGGACAAATTGAAATTTCTAAGTGCGTTGGTAAGGGAATCAGGTTTTGGGACAAATTGAAACTTTATATGTATCTTATCTTATCTTAAGTCTTGCGTAACAAATTGACTGGACGAAATTATTGTTTGACAAAACAAGGCTTGTATACAAAAATTCTTACTATAGGTCTAGCCAATTCTCTCAATTCAATCCATGACTGCTACAAATGTTGATAAACACTCACAAGGCCACATTCTTATCTCTTAAAATTCACAATTCAAATGAAATGCGCTGTAAATTTTGCGGGAACTTTAAAAATTAATCACTAATTTATGTGTAAGTTGGCATGGCGACATTCTGAATATGGCCTACTTCATAAATACCTCAAATACATGTTAATATGCCATAGACAAAGGACGAGTATGACAAGAGATAATTTTTTCCTGCTTTTTTCCCCTCTCCCAACAAGCCCAGTATCACTCACACAAATTTGAAGACCATGGAACAAGTAATAAATAATATTTCAATAATAAATAATTAGGGACAAAACTAAAAGAACAACAACACAAACAAAACATTCCTATGACTAACAATAGTTAAGACAAACAGATATAGATTATTAGACACATATGGGATAGAGACGAGAGAAATAGGCATCCATTTCTCATGACTTAAGTATCCAAAATTAATTGAAACATATTTTAGATATGTACGGTTTTAGTCATTATATCTTTGGCATGGGGACTAATAAATTATTAGAAATAAGGACTACGCTTAAGACCCAATTGAATTGTATTTTTTTTATCCATAAGCTCTATCATGTTTGTAAACAAAATTCAAATGGACCAGAAGACCTTTAAATCATTCATACGCAACTCGAAGTAAACACATCTTAATGATGAAAGATAACTATGATGCCTAAAGGGGTGATTAAACTCATGGAGAATGTGACATCGGTCTAGCTGATGGGTGGTTTGGAAGGTAGAAAAAGTTGTTTAATATCCATAATCTGCTATAATAGATACCAAACAGAATGACGAAATGAAGAAATATTATTTACCCACCAATTCCCCAGCTGATCTTTTGTAAAGATAAATGTTCAAAATGCATCTCAGTATTTCAAGTTTTTCACACGAATATTACATAGTTACGAGAGTTACGTTGAAAAGGGCTAAGCAATGATCTGAAGATTATTATTTTCTCTTTCGCGTAAACCATTCTAAAGGCACATTTGTTATGCTACTTGTCTTATTATTACCTCATATTTGTACTTACATCCCAGTGATAGTGGAGTAAAGAATCAAACAGTTTATTGAAATATTAGCTCTCAATTGAAGGGACTGAACAAAAATATAACATACGTTAGTCTCTGTCAGTCCCTTTAGTTGAGAGCTAATTTCAATAAACTGTTTGATTCTTTACATGATCATTTTACTCTCAACTGCGGCTTCTATTTTATATTATTATACCCCTAGTGATAAGCCTCATTCACATTGCATGAATACTTTTTAAAATGAAATTCTCTGAGTAGTTTGGGATAATTCAAACTCATAAAGACTTACAAACAGTGATATTAAGATCATGGCAATACAAGCCGTTATATCTCTTATGATTGTGTGTAAAAGGTAAAAAGTAGAAATAAAATAAGTATAGAAAGACTTAGGAGAAACGTTGATGCACAAAAGTGCGCATATTGAACTGATTCAAATGCAAAGTATCATAGTTATTTGGTTAAAATATTGCTGCCCGATACGAGTATTCAAAATCTTTAAATATCAAAATGTATATCTCTCACCTCTCTCTTACAATCTCTCTCTCGCCTTTATCTCTCATTCTCTATCTATCTCTCCCCTTCCTCTCTCTCATTCTCTCTCATTTTTATCTCCCATTCTCTCTCTCACCTTTTCTCTCATTCTTTCTCTCTCTCTCTCTCCCCCTTTTCTCTCTCTCACATTTCTCTCCCATTCTCGCTCTCTCACCTTCCTATCTCATTCTCTCTATTATTTCTCTCATTCTCTCTCATCATCTCTCTCTTTCACCTTTCACTCTCATTCTCTCTCTCTCTCTCTCTTGTTTTTCTCTCTCATCTTTCTCTCTCATTCTCTCTCTCACCTTTCTCTCTCTATCTGTCTGTATGTCTTTCGTTTGCTCTGTCCCTCCCTCTCCCTCTCCCTCTCATGCATTCATCCTTCAATTACCAACTTCATAAATTATATAATATAAGAGGGTGCGCAAATAACAGCAAAAAAACAACCTGGAACCACTATTTTCCTTTTTTTTTTCCTTAGAGTTCAGTACCTGACATACACATAGTGAAGATTGCTAAAACGTATCTAGATACAAGTTTTAATTTTTAGAAACAAAAAAAGGACTCGTTAATACACATGGTCAAAAAGGTTTTATCTTCACCAACCTTATTTCAAGGAAGAGAATTTATCTTATTGATAGAATCTTTCACGAGCATCTTCTAGTCAAAATAATCTCTGCTCGTCTAATAACGAAACAATACCTCAAATGGAAAATTATGTTCCTTATCTATCTAGTTGATATTTTAAAATAATGTCAACAAATAGTCTATCAGTTTGTTTTTTAATTGAAAAGGAAATCCATCGATTGATGTATCAAAATTTGGGAAAATAATATTTCAAACGTCGGATAACTTCTAGTCTTTATCATACCAAACTAGTTATTTATTGCTTTCAAAATCTGTAATATTGTCAAAGACATACACATATCTTCTACCCCAGAAAACAAATATCAATTTGGCAGTGACTTGGCCGTGTGCGTTTGCACCAATTAAAAAAAAGATGAGGCCTTTTGGGTTTGATAATATTGAATCAATTGGAATCCCCCGATTCAAAAGTCAAAATGATACTTCTTTTAAATTATCATAACACACACACAAATTGCATCACTCAAAATGATAGACCAATTGATGAAGAACTTCTAAGGAGTAGTTTTCATGAACAATCAACAATCACCACTGCTTCGTTTATATTTTTAAAATCAATCGATAAACATAAAACAAATAATAGGAAACATGTAGATAGGGGATTATAAAAACTGAGATCATTGTTTCTTTTTTTGGATGAAGAAAAAAGCGTTTTTATTGAATCCTACAACAATGTAGCAACAATGCGGGTGAATACTAAAGACGGGCAGGGGCAGAATTAACACATTTGAATGTTAGACTGATTGCAACAAATTGTACTTAAAAAGTAGAAATGGTCAACAATTTATCATCAAGTGATATTATACTTATGTCAAAATTACAACTCTGCCCAGATAACTAGACAGAGAAATGTTTGTCCAATGTTCAACTTAATGTAACATAATTTCAATTTTAAAAATTATGTTCAGAACATTAACACACTTAAACATCAATAATAAATGCAAAACGAATGATATTGGGACAAAATATATAAATCATGTTACATAAACATAAAAAAAGGCATATAATATTTTAAAAAGTGTTTCCAATAAAATTCAACCTATTTCTGACAAACCCAAGCCATTATGGGTTTGTACACATATGCATTAATTTTACATCAAATAAAAATAAAAAACCAAGGATTATAAATGTATCTTCAATGTTGAATATCGTATCAAGACTCATCATCAGAATCATAAAGATAAGCTGATTGAAACGTAAAATCATGTTCACTCCCCACGGAGAAATCAAATCATGAGTCACCGCTTACTCTTCATAAAAACAAGTTGGGGAATCACACAGCTCACCATCACTCTACAACTTCTGGTGGCCATACAAATGCCATGGGTTGCACAGCGCCAACAGGCCAATGCTTTTCGTTAATCCTTATCATCATAAGTAAAGTCTAACCATTGGACCCCATTTGGTTAATGTTTTGTGCAAATACACAATCCTCTCCGATACAAACACCAAAAGTGAAAACAACAGTGCACATTAGGGTGAGAAAACATCATTGAATTGCCTTTCATCATGTGAAAACAGGATCATCTCGTTTTGTAAATGTTACTTTGAATAAATAACATCCTACATCGGGTGCAAAAAAATATAATCAGATCAAATATTTCCCTCAACAATTGCCTGCCATCCATTGCTTTATAAAATATCATGACAAAATTTCAGATAAAGTCATAAGAATAGGTTGGGTGAAAATACAAGAACATCAACCAGAAATATTTTCAACAAACGAAATGTAAAAAAAGTTTGATATAAATATTAGAAAAGCAGATCCTGCAACTATCAACATCGACAATGGAAGGAAAAGGGAAAATTCAACGCCTTTACATACGCCTTAGCGGTAGAAGACATCATAGTAAAAAAATATCAATGATACAATTTTTTCGATATAAATAAAAAGATATGAGCTTATAACTCTAGCGCTTATCGGTGAACGATTAAAGAATGAGTCCTGATCGGAGATTATTGCTTTTGATGATAAAGACAGCACCATACCTTTGGCATGCCACAAATTTACTGTGATACGCTTGAACAAAATAAAACGGAAATTACTAATAATGCGCCACCGTATAATCCGAACAAGCGTCCACCATAAATAAACTTCTCACTTGAGCAGACATGCACAACGAGATGCTAGTTCTATTAAGTCGGAACACCAAAGTGTCCTTTTGAGACAACCAATCTCACTGAACTAGATAAAGCACACATACTAAGAAATCATATGTTAAAAAATATGACAGATGAAAACGTGTCAAGGTTACAAAAAACATGACACTGGAGGATTTCCTTAAGTATTCAAATCAAGACTGAAACCTTAGAAGAGGAAGCATGACCAAAGACAATGCTATGTACAAGATGGAACTGAACACAAATCTCAAAACAATTCAATCAGTACCAATATTTATCTTAACCAAGACTACACTTACTTCCACAGATTAGTTCAACATTTAAGTTAGTGTCAATGAAGGGAGAAATAATAAATGAAATAATTCAAAATTATCTCCTTCTTCTCGTTTAATTCTTTTGGGAATCGTTTAAAACAATGCAATATATTGCTGCCTTAATTTTTCAATATTTCTAGTAAGATATAGCAGATATAGCCAAAAAATAACTCAGCTGAAAAAGAAAGTACAAAATGAAATCATTGTATTGTAGTTTCACAAGACTTACCTTAATTTGACTGACTGTGTCCTCTAAGGAATTCTTCTCTTGCTAAATGCTCTCGTCTTCCCGACCCCAACTCCCCTCCACATTACTCAGCCAATTTTAAATTTTCATTGAATATTTCTTTATACAACCAGTTATGATATGTGTTCAGAAAAAGGAAGAGAAGTAAACTGGTAAAGAAAGGCCCAACAAACCCGAGAATAAGGACATGAATTTGTCAAGAAATTAATGCATATGTTTTTGTTTATAGTAAATCTTCCCATTTTGATTGGACAGTTTGGTATTCACAACACTTCAGGGAGTGCTCCTTGATACTAGCAATTGTTTCAAAATCCTACTGGGATTCAAATTGTCATCAAACCAACTAAACCCATTGCTGGATTTAAATATCCATAAAAGCATCCACTTTTTAAATAGATGAATCAACGGAATAAACTATGAAGGAGTGTGCAATGGTAAGATGGCAGAGAGCAGTTCTTTTAACAAGCTGTACTTACTTGCAAAAAATGGAGCTCTGAAGACGGAAAAGCGATGAATAGAGAGATAAATACAACACATCTAAGCTGTAACAATCTTCCGATACAAACATTTTATGACCATCAACATTACTAAATTATAAAAGACTTTTAAACAACATTCCTCAACAGAATTCCTCCAATTTGTAAACAGCCGGTGATTAGAGTTGAAAAACTTGATATCCGCTCAATTTGCCAAGAGTTTGACGGTCAGTCTTGTTTTCAGAAGACATTTCCTGGTAACAAAAAATAGCCAAATTTGTTTACGCATCTTTTATAAAACTAAAATTAAAAGCTACATTATACTTCTTAAACTAAATGTAATTTTCTCCTTATCAGAAAAAGTCAATATTGAAATAGAGACATAATCGTAATATGAGACTAAAACATTAATATCAAATATCGAATTTTTTTAATGACCAAACAGACATATAAAACATAACAAAACAGAGCATGCTATACAATCAACATGATGCATGTGATGGCGAAACAACAATGGCATCACCTAAACAAAGTACTTACTGATCACACTTGCTCACACACTTAGCCGCCTCATCACCAGTCTGGAACTGAATGATGGCTTTGTCTTGTTCTCGAATAAACTGGATACTCTGTGTGAGGTGAGGACAAAATATAATTGACAAATCTAAATATTCAACAAAAAGTTTGAAAGAAACTAAAAACTTGCAATGGTTCGATGTACGAGAAAAAGTAAACAATTATGACGCGTTGTTAATTCTAATTGAGAAACGTAATCAGAACCACAATTTCTGGAAAGTTGCGGCATATAGTTAGTTACGCATATATTTTTCATGTTAGGCATCATTGTTCATAAATGTTCAACATGTATCTCAATTTATGTAAAGAATCAAACAGTTTATTAAATTAAACTCTCAACTAAAGGGACTGAACAAGACTATTTAAGACGTGATATTTTGGATATAAATCCTTTCTCAAACTTACGAATAGACATATAACATATAACAGTAATCTACATATAAAAGATAACTAAAACCTAAATGCCAAACAACCAATATAATAATAATATAAGATCTAGATCAAAAGATAGAGAAAAATTAGATCTAGTATAAGATAATAACTAAAAGATAATAAAAACTCCCTGAATCCTGCGGTGGAACAAAAATAGTTTAATTTTCTCTTTTCCAAAATTATTCAATTTCAATATCAGTTCTTTTTGGGGCTCCTTAAGTTGTTTTGGGGTCTTTTTAAATTTAAAATAATACCTCAATTAAAAAGCTATGGTTATGGTGCTTTAAAAAATATTAATTATTATGGATGACAACTAAAACAAAAATCTAAATGGCAACAATTCTATTTTCATATTACCCAATTTAATTCAATGATCTTACCATCACTCTTCCAAAATGGCGACAGACTTTGAGTAAAGTTTCTTTAGTTGCTTGTTTCGCAACATTGTAGACAGCCACTTTCTGTGGACCGGGCAGAACAGACACGTTGGTATCCACAACAACCTGGAGTAAGTTGAAAAGATCATGTGTTAGTGTTAGTACTAGTCAAATCAATAGACAATCACATTTAGTCTAATAATAATGCCATTTTTATCAGCAAAAGAGTTAATGAATATACATACAACTGATGACAAATTGCATTACATAACTATTGTACATTGTGGCACCATGGACCAATTGTTAAACGCATTGATCAGAAGTTGGAATCCATAATCAAACGGCTGCAAGTGAAAATCTTGACAGTCCCCTTGATAGTTAAACCAGCAGACCAAGATGGACGAGAATCATAGGCTCCATACAAATAAATGTGACACAAAGTAAACCAAGATTGCGGTTTATCGGTAAACCACGACTTTAGAAGTGTCTCGTGGAATATGTATTCTTCAGAGTATCGATTCCATACAAATCTAATAATTTCTCTATTTTGTTGTGGCTCATCACTCCAAAAGAGTCAAGCACACAATCATATTTTCTTGAGTATATCAAGCCACATTCAGCATGATGATATGTTAGCAAATACAAAATTTTAAGTGTACAGTACAGCCATAGTAACATTCAACTCTTAATTCTTGCTAGAGGAAGTCCTGGACTGATCCTGTCAATATTTCAGGGAGTCTTAAAATAGATTCACTTCTTTCTTGATTCTAATATTAGATCTAGTATCTGGTTTATCTTGATATATGTGATTTAATAATGATATATATAATTATATATTATTATTGATGTCTTTTGAAGAGTATCACCCGAAATATCACTTTATTCATCTATGTTTATTCCTTTTAGTTAAGAGCTAAATTTTAAATTGTTTTTTTTTTTTCAGCATGATATGACAAGCCAACAGAATAAAATCCCACTCACCCGTCCTGACTGGCTGCCGTGAGAAGAGGCAGAGCTGGAGGTGGAGGACACGTTGTGAACGATGTTTCGCATCTGGCTGCCTGTTGCCGGCTGAATCCGTCTTCCAATGGTCTGGATAGGCTGGCCTACTGAACTTTGATGGTGACCAGACCTTTGATCAGATGCTGGCTAGAAATGAAATCAACGAGGAAGCAAAGGTCAGTTGTGTGCCATAAGCATAGTGATGCAAAGCACAGGAGCAGATATTTGGCATTATCATGTTGAATTTGTTTCAAGAAGAGAATGGGGTAGTTAAGTAATAAGCTTTGGCGTTATCAT